>CM014089.1:32534849-32732349 GCA_004119915.2 Collichthys lucidus | reverse complement strand
ATGATTAAAGATATATTGGGGTATGAAATACCAAATGAAAGCAAAACTGAAATGTAACTGAAAGTGTAACTGGAGAAGATAGATATATTGTTGAGATAGTACTGAACTAAGAAGGCAATAACAAGGAGCTGGTACAAGACCAATTCTCCCACCATAGACAAAGACTCGGAATTGTAAGAGAAATATATTGTTTGGAAAAATTGACCAACCACCTTTGACTGAAGGAAAATGTCTGTGTTACTAAGTGGGAAAAATGGGTGTTGTATGACATAACAAAAGACATGTGAACTCAATACTGTATAAACCTGATTAATATTCAACTATACAGAAATGGACACATGCAGCCATGACTGTTGATGCGGTTTATTTGTTTTTTGCTCTTCTTTCTTGTCTCTTGTGTAAACGAAGACACATTAAATAAACATTACCGTTTAAAAAAAAAATCAATCAATTAACCTGCATGTCACTGGACTGTGGGAGGAAACCGGAGAGTGCATCACTCTGTAGAGTTAGTAACATGAACATATGCATACATGTTCACAATAAAATTAATTTCTCACCCTTTATTTGTATGCACATCCCCTGCAGTGTTGACACATTGTTTACAAAGGTCAGTAACCTTTTTGTTTTAGTCTTTTACAGTTTCTGCCATCGCTCTGGCCTTAGCTACCATCTCCATGTGAACATATAGCAGCCATTAACCCACCACTTAGACGTGCTGTGCAGGAATTAGAAATACATTAACCTCCAGTGTGCACAGCTTTGTGTGAATCCACTAGGTTCACAGTTAATAATGAAATCCACATTTAAAGCCTATATCTGTCCAGACGTTTGTTCTAGCATCTTGTGATGACATATTTCTTTTATAGTGAGACAAGCCTGGTGTGAGTTGTTGTAGTCTTGTATATTATTGTCCCTGGTGCAGAAAACATTACCCAGAGTCACCAAAGACAGACATGTTCCAGCCCTTCACACAGAGGCTATAAAATGTGCTCTATCAAATAATTAACTGGTGAATAATAGATCACATAGTAATCATATCAGCCCTGTTGAGTAGCAGAGATTTTGCAGTCGGTTTTAACAGTTTGTTGTTTAGTTTGCACCAAATATCTCACTGCAAAACAAGCTGTTACTGTCATTTTCCAATTGCTGTGTAGTCCAACTTTATGCACTGTCAAATGTTCAACACAGAGACAGTACAGGGATGAGAGTCAGAGGCACTGTGAGAGAGAGACACTAAGATGCAAGCGCCAGGAAAACTGCAAAATGTGAAGAAAGTGAAAGGAGGATGGAGACGAGATCTGGAGTAAAAGATGAGCGGGGAGGATGGAGAAAGACTCAGAAATGTGAGTTAAATATTGAAGAAGCATGAATTCTGAGAACAAAAGAGAAAAGTGGGAATTTAGAAGAGGAGCAGCTTAAATGCCATCCCTGCGGTTGGAGAGAGAATTTAAATCAAAAAGAAAATCTGTTGAATGTCCTCCAAAACGGGTGCCAGGAAAAGAGCTTCCTGAAGGGTATCTGGTGTAGTTACCCACTTCCAAAAGACATAATCAAAACTTTTTTTCTGGCACTGCTTCACATATAAATCTGTTTCTTAATTAACAGACGACCATAAACAGTAAAAAAATGGACTCAGAGTTTCCATATGATTTGCCTTCAGTGATACAGCATCACTGTCAGGTGAAAGTGGATAATTCAGGTCATAGTGTCTAACTTTATTTGCTTTAACTGCTGAACAGTCTACAAAAATTACAACAAAATTACTACTCTGACCAGCAGTCTAACTATAACTAAAAACTCTGCTACACTCACTGAAAAAGACAACACTAAACTAGAAAGAAAAACGCTTCACCAAAATGGGAAGGAAAACTAAGAAGATTATCAAACAAAACACTCACTCAAAATGAGGAGAAAACAGAACTATTTATAGCTACGACCTAATCTCCTAAACTGGCTAAAAAACAAAAACGATCCCGGAGGATGAAAACAGGCTACAAAATACTATCTTCTCTGAAACTTAAGGCTATGAAACTTACTAGACATGAAACGTGAAACAGGCTTGGAAACAAGGAATGGCTTGGGTGCGACGAACAGAACGAACAAAGACACTTCGGCACGGGA
The DNA here is from genome assembly GCA_004119915.2 of Collichthys lucidus. Taxonomy (NCBI): domain Eukaryota; kingdom Metazoa; phylum Chordata; class Actinopteri; family Sciaenidae; genus Collichthys; species Collichthys lucidus. The sequence continues at coordinate 32,730,225 of CM014089.1, read as the reverse complement.
CAAGGGGAAACACAGACTATGGCTGTGTCCGAAATCACTCACTCATTCCCTACTCCCTACTCCTTACATAGGGAAATAAATGTAGTGGACTATATAGTGAGCTTAACAGAAGAAATGTTCGGACACTTCTCTTGGCACCGGTAATTACGTCATTGCTGTCGCATAATTAAAACGTACCACATTAATGTCGTCTCACGTAATACTTGTCCATTTACTATTGCATTGTTATTAAATTACAGTCTTTTGATTACTGTCCTGTACGTTTTATTTTTGTGTTTTGTTTTCTATATTTGCATATTTTTATATTTTGGCTCATTAGTAACAGAAAGTTACAGTGTAATCTACTGCAGTGTTTAATTATATGCTGTTCGTTTTACACTTTTTTAAAATAAATGTAGGAAGCAATTTTGCCTAGTTTTGAAATGTGTAATAAAATAAACAATATAAAATAAAATAAAATAGTTTGTGTTTTATCAATAATTAAATTATTGATGATCAGGAGGAGAACTAGAATAGTGAGAGGGAGAGAGAAAGGAGAAGATGCGCTGCTCTTCTAAGACTAGCAAGACGTCGTCAAATTAGCGCCTTTTTAATTAGAGTAGATATCATTTTCTTTAATTAATTTAATAAACCATCCTCCGTCAAACTACACCCCCTGCTGACTCCCGTCCATCTGCCATATTTATGTTCCTTTCCGCGCCCAGAGAACTTCTGGCAATGCATGATGGGATATCTTGCTTCGGTTAGGGACCATCGGATGTTCACTACATTTCGCGGTGAATTGTGGGATACATTCAGTGCACTATATAGTGGACACTAAACATTCGGACACCACTACAAAATGGCGTGGCCACTATATAGTGCACTACATAGTGGTTAGGGAGTGATTTCGGACACAGCCTATATATACACACATGAGGGAAATGGGGAACAGGTGGAAACAATCAGGGCGGGGAAGACAATGGCTGTGTCCGAAATCACTCCCTAACCACTATGTAGTGCACTATATAGTGACCACGCCATTTTGTAGTGGTGTCCGAATGTTTAGTGTCCACTATATAGTGCACTGAATGTATCCCACAATTCACCGCGAAATGTAGTGAACATCCGATGGTCACTAACCGAAGCAAGATATCCCATCATGCATTGCCAGAAGTTCTCTGGGCGCGGAAAGGAACATAAATATGGCAGATGGACGGGAGTCAGCAGGGGGTGTAGTTTGACGGAGGATGGTTTATTAAATTAATTAAAGAAAATGATATCTACTCTAATTAAAAAGGCGCTAATTTGACGACGTCTTGCTAGTCTTAGAAGAGCAGCGCATCTTCTCCTTTCTCTCTCCCTCTCACTATTCTAGTTCTCCTCCTGATCATCAATAATTTAATTATTGATTAAACACAAACTATTTTATTTTATATTGTTTATTTTATTACACATTTCAAAACTAGGCAAAATTGCTTTCTACGTTCATTTAAAAAAAGTGTAAAACGAACAGCATATAATTAAACATTGCAGTAGATTACACTGTAACTTTCTGTTACTAAAGAGCCAAAATATAAAAATATGCAAATATAGAAAACAAAACACAAAAATAAAACGTACAGGACAGTAATCAAAAGACTGTAATTTAATAACAATGCAGTAGTAAATGGACAAGTATTACGTGAGACGACATTAATGTGGTACGTTTTAATTATGCGACAGCAATGACGTAATTACCGGCGCCAAGAGAAGTGTCCGAAAGTGTCCGAACATTCCTTCTGTTAAGCTCACTATATAGTCCACTACATTTAGTTCCCTATGTAGGGAGTAGGGAGTAGGGAATGAGTGAGTGATTTCGGACACAGCCAATCAGACTGGTGACACATGAGGAAGGGCAAGTGACCTGAAACGGGAGGAGAGTTAACTTTCAAAATAAAACAGGAAATGACAAGACATAACAAAACCCCAGCTTGACATCACCACGGTGTGACACATAGAACACACAGTATCATAGCATCAGACTGTCCAGCCGATAAAGATTTATACATCAAAGTCCGAGCACTCACTCTGAAAATGTGCAGGATAAGCTGTTCAGCACAGGGTCAGTCAGATATTTATGTGCTTCAGTAGCAAACACTTCAAAATGCTGGAGTGGTTAGAGTCTTTGTGTGGACAGAATGCGAGACGTCTGAACAGTTTCTGTTTGACCTGAAGAGAAGTTCTTTCACGCTTCAGGATTTCAGATTCAGATTTCTCCAGATGTGATAAAGGACTTAAGCTGGAGGTGAACGGGCGGAGGAGGGCTGCAATAATTTCTCTAAAATGACAGCTGACATCAGCAGAGAGGAGAGATTTTGAAATTTGACACCCAGGACATGATCGACTTATGGAGATCGTGGCATAATGTGGTTTCACAGAAGGGGGTACACCCAGTAGTCGAGTTGTAAAATGAAACCAGGGGGGATGGTGAAATTTTTCATTTATGTGACAAATTTTCCAGTGGGGGGTCTGGGGGCCCTCCCCCAGAAAATTTAGTATTTCTTAGATGCAGTTTCCTGCATTCTAGTCAATTTTAGGGTGACTTGCTAGACATGGCAAATCCTAAATCCCATCTGATTCATAGCTTCCATTCTCAGTTGCATGGCCTGCACAAGACAATACTATTTATTGGAAAGAAACAAAAGCCACATAACTATGGACATCATGTCATTCACATCTTTTTTAAACATATTTGTAAAAACATTTTAAATATCGTTATTTGTGAATGTGCTCAAATATTTTTTGTATATGTTTTTAGATCTTTTTAAAACACATTTTAACATCTTTGTGTGTTTTTAAACATATTTAAATACATTTTTGTTAAAAAAAACATCTTCACTGTGTTTAAAAAAACACAATTTAAGGAGGAGTAAAGAAGACTTCGAGTTTTAAGACGACGCGATGTTTGAAACAAGCGGTATTACAAGAATATGAAGCCGCAGGTAGCAGGTAGCGGTGCTGCTAAAGCTAAAGCAACACAGAGTGTGAATCCTGGATTTTGATGATTGACACCTGTCGACCAATCAGATTCAGGAGAATCGATAGTACCGCCCACATTCACCTTTGACGAACCAATGACGATCCAGAATGAAGTAAACCCAAAGGTGGTATATCGCACCAAGAGGTCTCACTTCACTGTCAAAGCCTCTTTGTCTTTATGTAAACAACAAGGAGCTTCGTGACTGATTCAAACTAAAGCAGAGACATAGCAGGAGACATTAGCAGCGTTTTTTCGCTGGAATAGAACTTTTGACCACAAATGGTAATTCTGTTTCCAGTGTTAAACATAAGTAATTTCCACATGCATTGATAAAATGCCACAAGGGATGGTAGAAGGGATGACCATTTTATAAGAGGGATGATTTTGACCATTTTTTCCCCCAGGGGGGGTGCCAGTTTCAGTTTCAGTTTTCAATTACTACATTTAGAAAAGTATTGGTGGCTTATGTATGTGTATGAATGCGTTGTGTTTGAACAGAGAGTTAAAGTGAAGTGATTGCTCTGTGTAATGAAGGGCATCTTCATTACTTACTTTTTGGTAGTGATAGGAATTACATATCACAATAAGTTCAATATATTAGAGAATGAGGCACACATTAGAGTAGTAAATGTTACTGAAATTGTATCGATTGTGTTAACAATGCGTGTGTGTGTTTGTGTGTGTGTGTGTGTGTGTGTGTGTGTGTGTGTGTGTGTGTGTGTGTGTGTGTGTGTGTGTGTGTGTGTGTGCGTGTGTGTGTGCAGGTTATATGTCGCCCTCAGCAGGGACTGATTGGAGACCAGGTTTTCAAGAGAAACATTCAGTTACTCTTTGTGGCAATGTGCAAGTCATAGTATTTTGTAAAATGTAATGAGACTGCAGTATTATGAAAAGAGAGTCCTCAGGTTGGCTGAGCACTATTTAAAGGTACTGGCCATACCATGAGCTGATTGGTGTAGGGGGGAGTGCACTTTAATCAGTTCTCTTTGGTAATGTTCAGGACAGTAATAACGGAGACTAGTGTAAATGTATTTTAAGAATCCCTCAGTCTGTGTCAGGGTCTAGGTTGATAGCAGGTTATATAAGGCTGCCAGTTCCACCACACGCAGCTGCTGGACCATTTATGCTCCTGGTCCACAGTATGTGTTTTAAGTCTGTGTCCAAATGAATGAAATAAAACACCTGCTTGGTTTGGCACACAACCTCCACCTCAAGCCCCCTGCTTTGTGAATTCAGCCGCTACATGGTCGTCCTAACACTCTGTTAGAACTTTATTATTGTATATGTGACATTAACTTACTGTAAACAAGTGTTAATTAAAGGTCTGTGAAAGCAAGTGTGTTAAAATGAAAATGTACTGTTGTGGCCATGTTGGTTAGCATGGAGCATTTACTGACTTTATGATGTTACACGGACACAAATCTCTACAATTACAGGGAGGCCTATCTTATGCCATCCCCTTAAAATGAAGTACTGAAAGGCCATTAGGAAACTGTCTGCTGCTACAGAACACAGTTAGATGCACTACAGTCAGACTGTCAGGGCTGCATGCAGACCTACAGCATTTCATCAAAATAAACCAAGGAGCTGCATTAGTGTGGGTGGTTGCCACAGGGTATTGATAAGAGGAGCACATGTGAACAAGGAAGTAAGGAAGCAATGCAGCTTCCCTGCACTAACAGAGAAGGTTTTTTCCTTTCTCCTAGATGTTTTTTTGGTCATTCGTGACCTCTGGAGCCAAAGGTCAGTGTTTCAAATTAGTTTGGTTCCTTGTGGAGAATCTAAGATGTATGTTAATTATGTGTCTGAGTCTGTCTTTTCCATGAGCTGAATATATGGCAACACACCTCCAGAGAAACCTCTTGTAGTAAGTACAGTTGTTGTAATATAAATTAGTCATTGATGCTCGACTAAAAGACCAACATGGAGTTTGTGTGTCATTTGTTATCTCTGTTCAGTAAACATTCGAGCATGTTCCAATTTTTAGCCCAAAGTGCTGTTCAATGCCCTAAAGAATTTGAAACACAATAATTATTCTTTCCGCCAGAGAGAATACAAAAGCAATGTGAGTAAGTGTATGAAAACTCATCCACACACTCCACCTTATCTATCCTGTACACAGTGGAAGCTGAGAACAGTGTGCTGCATGAATCATCCTTTAGACTGGCGAGTCCACACAGATAAACATGAAAGCAAAACCAACCTCTGTCTCCCAAGTATCGACGAGTGATGAAATCCAGTTAGATAGTAATCTTAGATGCACACACACACACACACACACACACACACACACACACACACACACACACACACACACACACACACACACACACACACACAATCAGAACACTAGTCCATGCTATTAATATTTAAACAGTGGATCAGGTATCAGGTCAGCTTTCATGTCTGAACAGCAGTGTTGCAGGTAACGTGTTATTCTGTAATGTGTTGTTGTATGTCGGTCACATCTCATACATGTAGTTACACTTACTTTCTCTTCAAATGACTCAGGCCTGTTTTTGTACTAGATTAATTTGTTTAAGCTCAGACCTGAGATCAAGTACCCATTTCTTTTCTAACCTCTGTGGTTTACATTCATACTTGTTGAGTGACGTCCTGATAATTTTGGACATCAGCATCCATGCTTCCCTTGTCAAATACAGGTGTTGGCAGGAAACAATGTTCCAAACAATGCACATGTTTGGATTCACACAGGAATAATTTAGAACAATGCATCATGTGGCATCAAGTTGAGCTCTAAGGTTATTCGTTACTCTTCCTGTGGGATGTTCTGACACATGATGTGTGTCTCTGTTTGGCTTTGTTTGCACCTGGCTTTGGTGATTCAACAAAGTGACCATGAAATAAAGAGGCTGTCCTGCCAAGAAATGGAAATGGCTCAAAACTACACACAACTACAAAATAATAAAGCCCTCTAGCATCTGTAGGAATTATGGCACTGTCTGAAGCAAAGGAGGAACTTTGACTTTGATGCATGACCTTCACAGGTCATGCATCTGGTACTGTTTTTTCACTGCAGGTGATGTTAGGCAGGGAGGATGTTGTTTTTCACGATAAAAGAAACCAATGTAAGACTGGAAGAATGCAAGAAACTAAACAATACTATGATGAGTGCAGCTCTGAAGCCTTATTTTCAGGAATATTCTCACATAGCGATGAGGTACAAAGCAGCATGTCTGTGGAACTGGTGAAAACCTTCTTATTATGAACTCAATTGGCATCTTAGACACATACAGAAACTTCTTCTTTACTATAATCTATAGAGGGGTTATATTTTATTATCTAGGGGTGGTGAAAATCCAGTGACAGATGAAAGAATTCAGGCAGGTGAAATGGTGGCTTCTATATATAATTTGTCTCACCAGAGAGGTACTCTAATGTAATATGGGTCACCCTCTTAAAGAGATGTCCATCGATGAACTGTCTTTCTTTAGATCTATGAAGATGCCAAGCAGGTGAAATAAGCTGTAGTTGTTCAGCTCATTCTTCTCTTATACAGATCAGCCATGCCTCATATTGGACCAACTTTGTCAAGAATGTCGATATTAGACAATTCTGAAACACCATGGAGCCCCGGTTTTCTCATTTCCTACAGTCTGCACATGGCAACACTAGCAATAATACAGTATGGTTAATGTTAAAGGATAGTGGTTATGGCATTTCATATGAGTCAGTGGCAGGACACCTAATCATTCAGCACTCATGTTCTCCTCCCTTAGTTTCTGACTTGCTAGATAAAGGGAATACTAATTCCTGCATTGGCACTGAACGTGAGTACTGGACATACAGAGAGACTACTTTCATGGAATAATGGGCTGATTGAACAGCTTGCAATAAAACAACATTATTGTTATTAATAATTATTACTATTTTCTTTTAGATTGTTGTGATGCTCTTCTGATGATATCCTCATTTTTCCCAATGGCATGAATTCTGACAGTGCATCTTCATCAGGTTAATCAAAGCTCAAGAGTGAAGGTAGACCTGTAAATTGATGAGATTGGTTAGACACGTGGTTCTATATGCAGAAAGAATTGGGATGACTTTTACTTTTGTGTTCTTTCTTGAAATTGTCAGCTCAAACAACTAAAGAGAATCAAGATCAGATGGCACCTCAAGGGACACAAGATCATCTTTTATAAAATCAGACACACCGTAGTAATAGGCATCAAAGAACAAACTAAGATTCAACTTGCTCTACAGGAACTCAGTGGAGCAATTCAATTTAACATCCATCATCTTCATCACTGATAAAAAAAAAAAAAAACATTTAACAGTTGTATACAAAGAATATCGTTTCTCAAACTGCAGCACAGTGCTGAGCTTGACCAGCAGAGTGATGCTACAAGCAACAGAAGAGGACCCAGAAGAGATGCTGGGTCGTTGCTCCTATTCAAGCTATTATTTTGACACAGTTTTATTTATACTGCCGTGGATCTCTAATTCTACTGTAGAATTCAGACCTTGTCTGGAGCGAAACTCAACAGGTTACCTTTCTCTCTTTGTTTGACACCAGACAGAATTGTCAACTACTTATACTCCATTTCCATTTTCAGTTGTCAAGTCAAAACGGGGTTTGCTGTAGTTTAGAGAGTGTAATAGAGCAAAGTAAAAGCAAACTATAATGTTGGTGATATTAAGAAGATATGGTCTGAAATCATTGTTATTACTCCTCCACGTACAGCTTGACAACTTGGCAATAACGCTGATTGGCTAATTCTAGTACCCCTGTGGCGCTCATTGAAATTTTAGTTTTTTAACTCAATAAAATGCTGTTTCGTGTCTGATTCAAAGCTCTAGACCCAACTGTTCCTCTCTAGTATCAAAGTATTGCTGTGTCTTGTGGGAACTCTCACCCCTTACAAGTCAAGTTTGATATTTAGTTCAGTCTGTTGATTTCCAGTGAAGCTCAAATCTCAGTGTGTGGTAAAAATATATAATATTGTCCTAGATTCTCGCTAGCAGTTCAATGAACTCCTCACCATGAGAGCTGTGTAAGCCCAGCAGTTTAACCAACGGTAGTGTTGTGTCGGTCATGAACATATCGTTCAATATGAACTTATCTTTTATATGACTCTGGAGTAATGAGTAGTCTCAGTGAGTGATTTGTTCATTTTTATTCAGTACGTTCAGGAGGACAGGAAACAGAAATGATTAGTTCATGACTCAGCTATTCATTTGTCATGTGACGCTGTAGAGGCTCAGCTGCAGGGCTGTAGGTGAACAGCAGAAATGAGTCAACCCGTTAACAGGTGGTCTTAAGTTCTTGTACATGAGTATAGTGTTATGATGTATATGATGTGAAGTGTGTTTATAAGTGTGTTGATAAATAAATACTTGTGTCAAAAAAAGTCATCATAAATTTATTGTCAAAATAAGTGATAGAGGTTCTCCTTCAGTTGTCCTGTGACAGATGCAGCACAGAGAACAGGACTGATTAGTTCACCACTCATACCGATCAGTCTTTCGTTTGGTCACGTGACAGCTACCTCGTCATGTGAGGAGCTTAATGATTTGTTCATGATGCATAACAATGCTGCACAGATCAGCATCCCAGTCAAGCTGTCAACTTGGTTCATCATGTCAACTTCCCAGGAAGAACTTGCACAGGAGAAATGCTTTTCTGGCACGCTTACCAGTGTTTTATTAAATCTTTGGTCTTGCTACACATTCTTTGCTTGTTGCTAAGTTACCTTGGTAATGTTGATGTGATGTATGATGTTATAGTCCATAATTTATCGTTGACTGGTCTAGTTATCATAATTTTTTATTTGAGAAAACAGTGGTTATTGAATTTTGACAACATATTGCTGCTCTTTTATGTGGTTTTCTTGCTCCAGGGGAGCAACAAGTGCAAGAGAGGATACAGGACACAAGTCACTTTACTGTGGTGTGTCTTTGTGACTTGGGTATTTGTGTATTATACCGTGCTAGTTAAAATGAACGAAATGACCTAAAAAAAGATTAGTTCAATTTACAGTCAGTGATCCGATTTAGTAAAAAGACTCCCTAACACTATCCAAAGGCCTCACATCACTGTCATAGACCTAACATACAGCTTCTGACTCTGACTACCTACCCATCTCATGTTACAGTAATAGAGTCTTCAGTAGTTATTTATAGAACAGAATATTTTCTCCTCTTGAAAAGTGGTAATTACTTCTATTGCAGTTGTCACCATCAAATCAAATCAAATCAATTTTATTTGTATAGCCCAAATTCACAAAGTACATTTGCCTCGGAGGGCTTTACAATCTGTACAGGGAGTGACACCCTCTGTCCTTAGACCCTCGGTTCCAGTGAGGAAAAACTTGCCCACAAAAAACCTTTAACAGGTAAAAAATGTAGAAGAAACCTCAGGAAGAGCCACAGAGGAGGGATCCCTCTCCCAGGACGGACAGACGTGCAATGGATGTCACGTGTACAGGACAAATCAACACAAACAGAGAGAGAGAAAGAGAGGGTTTTCGGTAAGGGAGATGTGACTACATCTTTAACCAATACCATGCCTGGCTATGCAGATTATGTGTTTATAATTTTACTTACTGGTGGGACTCATGGACACACCTCCGTCCTGGGACTGTAATTTAAAAGGCTTCATCCATTGACAGCCTTACAGAACCTCCTTAAAACAAAGAGACAATATTCAGGTTATTCATGAAGAGCAATAAAACAAGCTCTTCTCTGAAACTAATCTGAATCACGCATGTGGAAAATATTTTTAGACGATCCTGAGGACTTGGACTGGAGTTTCTGATTTCACAGACCCGAGGGAAAATGTAGTGTGAAAAGATCCGTTTTAAAAGATATTCTGTGACTCATCTGAGGCTGCAGTGAGGTTCTGACTTCCAGCAATATAAAGACATATACGCAGATACCCTTCCACATAAAAATGACAGGATCAGTATGTGATAATGAACGTTGTTTATGAGAATATAATTTCATTAGTGATTCATTTCTTTAGTAATTTCATGCAAGTACATGAAATAAAAGCATAAGTTGGTCAGAAAAGTTAAAAAAAAGTACATTAGAAAACCCCATCACTACCTTCTTGGAATGCAGTGAGTACAACAGGTAAGTGACATAGAAAATGTTCGTATCGAAGGGGAGATTGTTCCTTCCACTCAGCTATCTGACTCTAAGGGTTTACAGGCAACCTTTTCTGAATACAGATCAGCCTTGATTGCTGGTGTTTCTTGTCTCTATGCGGTGTCATGGCTACCCAGGAACAAAGGGATGAATGTTAATTGAAGGAGAAGCTCAATGAAATTTGACACAGAACAAAATGAGTTGAAATGCCTGAGGGTGGGTTTTTGGTTGTGCTCCATAATGCATTGTTTACACAGTGTGGTTGATTATGAAAGATGCACATTTGTGCATGTATGTGCATAACCTGTGTTTTTGACTTTTCGTTTGAAATCAAACAACACTACCTTCAAAGAATCTAATTCATTTTGGAGGATAGCTGTGGTTTTTATCAGGATGACAAAGAGAGCATACTGGCAGGGCCGGTCTTAGCTATGGGCAATGTGGGCGGCCACCCAGGGCGCAAATGTGGCCAGGACCGGCGCTGCATACTGGGTGCATCGACCGTCTATGCCAATGTAAAATTTTATATTGGATGATGCATCATCAAGATTTGTTCATTTTTCTTGGTTTATGTGCTTCTATCATGAGGAAGTTGTTTCCTTTTTTTCGTTTTTTGGGCAGTCTGCACAGGGAGTTTTATTTTGAAAATTGACCAGATACCCTATGCTGAACACAACCCTGGTGTCTGGTGAAACTATAAGCACATGCTTACAGTTAGGAAAAGATTGTAATGCAGTAACTACATTAGCTACATTAGAGAGACTGAACGATGTGGGAGGTGTGGGAGGCTTTCTGTTAAACTGCAGCAGTTGGAGGAACTGAGTTGAGGTTATCAGGCACGTGACAGGCAGGACAGGACAGAAATACAAGTGGGGGGAAAATGACAGGAAACACAGCGTCCACATGACAATGACTCTGTTAATTTCATTGGCCTAAGAATGCTCTGAATGCACAGCACAGGTCTCCAAACACATGACAATTTGATCTCAGAATTTTTAATGTGGACATTTTGGAAAAACGAGCTTCGACAAAAGCTCAAATTAGTATTTCTCATTCAGCGTACCACCTTAATGGCATTAAGAGAATTTGTCTTTTCAAAACATCATAAAGCTGTCCAGTCCCTCCCCCAAATATAAGATAGAGCTTTGAACCAGCACAAATATCATGTGTCCTACAATGGAAATCTGCCTTACACACAGGTTGACTGTCATTAAATCCTTTGTTGTTGTTGATGTTGCTGCTGCTGCTATGAAACACCACCACAACAGGGAAACAGTCAGTGATGTTCTGTTGCTTTTCACCTGCAAGATCACAGATTTAATGTCAGTGAAGATGAACATAGAATACAGCTCTGAACATTAATGTCTGTTTGTTTGCTCCAAAAAATGTATACCAAATCTTTTAATATTCACCTCTACAGTAACTGAATAAACAGTAACTGAATATTAAAAGTAAATGTAACTGCAATGTCTATCGGCTTCATACTAATTAATTAATCACTGAATTTCAGTGTCTCGTTTGTTATCTCTTTTAGAGTAAAATAAGAGGAATAAAATTTCACATGTGCTGCTGTGCAGATATTTTACTGTAGTTCCAGATACAGGAGCAAAGTTTTGCAATATTTGCCAAAAAAACAAAAACTTTTCTTCAGCTGTGAAATGGTTTCCATGGTGCAGCTGCTGACTACAGCTGACTACTGCTGACTAAACGCTAGTTAGTAACTTTTAATTATAAGGAAATTAAAGTCTGTGGACTGAATTGCAAACAATGAATTTTCCTCCCTTTTCTGTAAAGCTGACATGCTTGTTTGACAAGCTGACAGCATTGTCAGCATTTGTCCTGACCACAGGTAGAACACCACATTGTCACATTTGTGACAGATCACCTTCATGTATTTTAGTTGTTCTCTAAAAAAGTGAAAAGTAAATGGACTGTACTTATATAACACCTTCTTCCGACCATTCAAAGCGCTTTACACTACATATCTCATTCACCCATTCATACACATTCACACACTGATGGCACAGCCTTCCGGAGCAACTTGGGGTTCAGTAACTTGCCCAAGGACACTTCAACATGCAGCCTGGGGAAGCTGGTCATCTGATTAGTGGACCACCCACTCTACCTCATGAGCCACAGCATTTGTCCGCAAACATCCATACCTTCCTACAATATAACACTAATATCAGTGCTATCATCATAATGTTACAATTAGTCCTTTAGCTAACATTTTTTATCCAAAACAACTAAAAAGGAAACAATCAAGGTACAGTGCAACAAGGACATGGTAATGCAGAAATACACACTACTCATAAAATCAAGGTCCAGTTGTAGAGGGGATAGATTTATCATGTCCAGTTGTACGTAGTGTTAGAGAGGAGGTCCTCTCTAAGGAGCTTGAGGAGGTTTGTGACGGTAGAGAGGTAGGTAGTAGGTGGGTGCAGAACTGGAGACTAATCTATAGTCAGCATTAGGCATTTGAATTGAATTAGAACTGCTACAACAGCCAATGGAGCTTGATGAGCAGCGGGGTAACATGTGACCTTTTGGGTTGATTAAAAACCAGGACTATCACTGTGCAGTACAGTAACAGTACAGTGCATAAGCATACAGTAAAATATGTCTCCATTCTTACAGTCCTTTATATAGTTAATGTCTTATATCAGACTAAAATAAAATAGCACAGACAAGAAAAAAACACTGTCCTGGTCGGACCCACAGTCTGTTTTCCCAGATCAAATTCAATTTAGAATCTGTGCTATGCCTAATCTATCTCAGACTCATTGATAACTCATAAATAACTGTAGACTCGTATTACATGTATGTGTCTCTGCTGTCTGAACTGTTTTTCTTTTTTAACACATGGCTATAATACAGATTGAACATTAAGATCCAGCATGTAGTAGACTTGCTACCAAGTGAATACCCCTCACCTCATTCTCTCCGTCCTGGCATGTGAATTTACATGTAAGGTGGCTGCAAAACTCATGAAAGACCTTTGCTAGACCCAGTATTTAGTTTGTCTGTTCTGTGCTACTGTAGAAACATGCTGGTGCAACAAGTGTAGAAGAGGACCTGCTTCCACATATTTTCTGATTATCATACACTATTGAACGTATTTCACATATATACATGCATATCATTTTTCTGGACCTGTAGAGCTACTGTCTTGGAGTTTTCTTCTATTATTTAACACCCAGGCTTCCCCCATGTATTCCCTCTTGAGTGCATGTACACTCACATTCACACCCTTAACCCCGAACTGGACCCCTGCAGGATTTCACTCTCTACATATTACAGTTCATGAAGGGCGTCTCTACTGCTTCCTACTATGTGCTTTTGTTCTAATTCATTCTGTTTGAGTTTGCTCATTAATTTGCTCTTCATGACAGTTATTATTTCTTTGGTTGTTTGATGTTGAACGCGCATTGTTTACTGAAATGAAAAGTGATGCTAGCCGATGTCAGATTGACTTTTCTTTGCTTTACACACTAAACTAAACATTACTACCTCAAATGTGTCTCTGCCCAGAATCCTACCTAAAAAAAAATAAAATGAATAAATCATCCCGCTGTAGACTTCAAAGACTGCATAGAGTTATAACAAAATAATGAAGCAGTGTTCACATGAAACATCCATGGTCTAGCTGTGTAGCCCACCAGACACGGACATCAAAAAGCTGCTTTGCCCCGGTCATATTATTTGATCTCACTCACATGCATGCTCACAGAAGCACATGCACATACAAGAGAGTCTAACAGGGAGAGGTGCACCCGTATGGCTGAATAGGAAGCAAATCTTTTGACAATCAGTAGTCAATTATCGTGCAGCAAGCAAAAGAAGTGAATGATGCTACGTAGCAATTTGCCGCCAAAGGATAAGCGGGTGGGTGGCCAGGCTTTGATGCTGTGAACTGCAGCTGCGATTACAGGCATTCACTTTGGCAGCTGTGGTTTTTCCACAAAATTCATTATATGAGTTTATATAAAGTCCATGGATGTATGGTTATTATTCTCCAGGTCTGTGGCCAAAGTTGGCTTTACAGTCAGATTCCTGCTGTCCCTTTATGTCACTGGCTTACAGTCAAAAGACCAGTAGGTTCAGCTCATGTCCATAGATCCATGATGCTGCTTACAACACAACACAACATGCTAATGGTCTGAACTTGTAGAGACAAATGAGTAATTAATTAGTGAAAACATAAAGAAAGTGTACTTTAAGTCTCCCTTTTAATATTTTTTTTGTTCAGGAAAACTGTACACACTGTGTTCAGTATGGTTCAAGGTGAGTTCAGTTCAACAGAACAGGAAGTCCGCCTGAAAACTATAAGATGTTCACAACAGACAGTTTAGTCCAAGGTTTGTTTGTGTTTTTATTTTGTTCACTGGATATTCTGTTTATTTGCAAACTTCAAATCACAATCAAGTAAAGTGTCAAAGTTTTCAATTTCTAATTGCTGATTCCATCTGAACCATCAGCATCAAACCTATGATGGGTTAAAAGACTAAAAAACATGGTGAAAATTGTGTTTTGCTGTGGCTGTTGAAGGTAGTTTCTCATTTATGGAAGGATTAAAACAGAATCTGCTCAGTGAAAACCTTTGACTCTGATTCTGTCAACAAAATGAAACAAGAATTTTTAACCTGGCTGGAAGTGCATGCAAATTCACACCAGTCTCTTTTGCATATTTGGCATACACTTTTAGAAAACGTGAAATGCAGACAAATATTTAGTGATAAGTTTTCTACCCTTTACTGACATCTTGTTGGTCGGCTGTGGCTGTGAGGAGGTAGAGTGTGTCATCCACTAATCAGATGACCGGCTATTCAATGAATGTGTATGAATGGTTAGCTCCTCAAACTGATGAGCAGTTGGCACCTTGTATGGCAGATAATGCCATCAGTGTATGAATGTGTCTGAATGGGTGAATGCGATATGTAGTGTAAAAGAGCTTTGAGTGGTCGGAAGACTAGAAAGGAGATATATAATTACAGTCCATTTACCATCTTGTCCATCACAGAAACTGGCTAATTGACTACAAGTTGAATCTTATTACTATCAGTTACTTACTTCATGTGGACTGAGTGACATAAGCAGAGTGGAGAATATGGAAAAATAGTGAAAACATGCATCATACCACAGTAATGTTTAAGTGTGTTAGATGTTTTTTTCTTGTGTGAAATGTTTGTGGAGAAAATGTGTTCTGGAGTAGAATCACATCCACAAGTGAATACAATAATTAAATTAATAAACTTTCAACACAGGGCAAACTTCTTTGGCTAGTTCTGTTCTGTTGTCATAGGTCAGATAGTTAAAATCTATAGTCTGAAGCTGTACATTGTAAACCTGTAAACTGAGAGTTTTTCCAATTTGACAGACAAACACTTCTACAAGCAATTTGGAGTCAAATGGAAAATGGAAAAATCAATACTGCAGCATACAGTAAACTTACAGTTCACCAGCTGATGAATAAATGTTACCACCGAAAGCATTTCAGATGCAGCAGTTCAACAAAGATGTAATGAAAACCCTACAGGCTCTTAAACGCCCATGAAGACCATTGACCTTGTGGTGAGCTGGAAAATGCAGTATTTAGCTGCACATACTTAAAAGGCCAGCGGTTAAGGAGAACTGCTCTCTTCTCTTCACTGGACCAAAGTTTAACCTTTAGTTGCCCTAGATGACAACACAACTGACTTACACTCATCCCACACATAAATGTTTGAACTGCTAACAGGAAGTGCATCCAAACACAGATGTAATCTACTGGATGGCATTATGAGAGTTAACTCAACCACAGATACAATAAATATGTAATATTTAGTTGTACTGACACCAGAAAGAAGTCAACTAGTAGAAGGCTCTAAGCAGCGGTACTAAAATGGCTCTCTGGATGTCACTGTTGGTTGCTCAGTTAGTCCACCACTTTGTCCAGATTAAAATATCTCTTCTATTAGATAGATTGTCATTACATTTTGTATATTCATATCACCTGACCAATTTTCAGACTAAGATGAAAACTGATGCTGTAAAATGCTGAAATTACACTGTAATTAATCTATATGTCTAGTTCAGGGCTCTTCAACCAGGGATCCACAATCCCTAGGGGGGCGCAGAGGAACTCCATTTTCACCAAAATAATGATGAATGTGACAGTGCAGATAATTGAGAAAGTACAAACAATTGCACTCTCAATAATAATTCTGCATAAACTTCAATTTTAAATTTTCAATACAATACAATACAGAAATTTTAAAATATTAATTACATGTGGGGGTCCCTGTTCTGTTTGTCTCTCGTCCAAGGGATCCTTGGGCTGAAAATGGTTAAAGACCCCTGGTCTAATTTGTTTGTTTGTTGTCATATCATCTGTGAACTGTGAAGTAGAACTCAAGTTTATGTCAAGTTTGAGGAAATTCTGAGATGTAAATGGTAATCAAATGAAAAAAAATAGCTCATCAGACTTCTTGTTGAGAGTTGGACAAGATTGATACCACTCTCATGCCAGTTCTGCTTGGGGTCCTGTGGATTACAGATGCCAAAGAACATTGACAAATGAAGTGTATATTAGCGTGTTTTTTGAGTTTTTACACCAGTCCTCAACCTTTCTCTGTATGAAGTCATTAATTGTTGGTTCATCATTTTGTGTTGGTATGCTACAAGTCAAAATATGTATTGTTGTGTGTTGTTTTTCTGCTAAAGTTAACACATGCTACATGCTGACAAATCAGATTTGGGGCTGTTATACCAAATCACATCACAGCAATTGTCCTGGGCAGCACTGTCTGGCAGGTATAACATTTGTGACTTTTTTTGCTCTTATTTTATTACCTGTAAGATCTGAAGTCTCATATTTTGTAAAAGTAAATCCCCCCCTAGAATCTGCATTGTGTCCTGCATGTATGCATTCATACATTTAGTGTTTGTGTCACTGTCGTATTCAAGTCCCCACAGAACAGACAGAGAGAGAGCGAAAACAGGAGGACAGAGATATAAAATGAATGCTGTCCTCATTCCTTCAGAGTGAAATGATGAAAAGCATCATCAGCGTCCTACTTCTGGAGTTTAGGGGTTACACTGTCGTATTTACAGACACACACAGACACACACTGTCTGTCTTTATACTTACGAGGTGATTTAGTTTCCTCTCATTTATTTCCAGAGAACAGCCTCTAGAACCCAAACTGTAAAACTGCATTAGAGCTGCAGTGAATGCTTATTTTAATCTGTTTAAAAAAAAAAGAATGTCATCAGCTTCAGGTGTACTTGCTACTCATCATTTTAGAAATAGTAGTACAGTAGTAGTGCTTACATGCTAAAGTAAAATGGTCAGTGTTAACATATTTGCATAACAACCTTTTCTCTCTTTAGCTTCCTCTGTCAACGTTCCTCTTTTCCTCTACCATCATGTCCATAGAAGCTGCTGAGCCTAGTTACATTGCCCGCTTCTTTGCTTGTGCATGACACTGGTTCCACGCCTCTTCCCAGTGGTCCACAACACCTGTGTTACAAACACTAGCACTGCCCCATTGGCAGCCTGAGCTAACATTAGCTAACAGCAGCTACAGTCTGCAGCAGTTTACTTCACTGTCCATCAAGAAACTCACAGAGAGTTGAGGCGGAGCAGCCAGAGGACATCAGAGGAAAAACCAGGAAACATTTTCTCCATAAAATATGATCCAGTTTCACCAAAATCTGTCAAATAAGTGGTGGTGTGACTTACCGCTGCAATAGGCCACCGGCTCTACCACCATCCGGTTCAGAAGCGTCGTACGTACTTCTCCTGACTGGGAGCCCAAAGTTACAAAGTGTGAGAACAGATGTATGAATGACAGAGACAGTCAGTGTAACATCAACAGGATTTATTTTATGGTGCAAACGTTACACAGTGGGAACAACATTCATCAGTAGTCTGTATTACAGCCTCAGCTACTGGTATGATTGTAGTGCATTAGGCAAGGCTAATCTGACCCTGTACCTACAAGATTTTAAAAAATGTGGATTTCTTTCACTGGGTGAGATAACATTCATATGTTTGTATGTAATGATTTTGATTCTTTGTAAACCATTTGTAAGATTGTCTTTTAAAATTGAATTCTTCTTCATCTTCTCTGAAATAAGCAAAACGCGCCATTGCTGAGACTGTAGTCACACACATCCACACACACTCATCGAACATCATCGGTGAGCAGCCAATCCACAGAGATTTCCTGATGTTTCTAATATCTAATGTAGACAGATCAATCTCCTCATCTATATTCCATAAGTGCACACCGCAGACAGTCTGTCTTCTTGAAGCCCATAAATCCTTTTGACCTGCAACTGCCACTCAGCTTTTGAGCGCGAGCAGGCAAATATTCTCAAAAATCTTTTATCGTTTTTCCTCAACAGATATACTGGCGGTTCAGAAGCTGATCGCCTAATCCTTCCTCCGCTTGAAATTTTGGAGATGGCATAATTTTGGTCTACAGTGTATGTACTGTGTGTGTGTGTGTGTGTGTGTGTGTGTGTGTGTGTGTGTGTGTGTGTGTGTGTGTGTGTGACATGACAAGACAGTCTGAGAATAGGCCACTGTATCTGTGGGATCATATAAGCTATAAAGCCTGGCTAATACTTTAATCCTGCTGATATTAAGTACTGCGAGCTACACTATACTGATGCAATAACATGCAGGTTTGAAAAAAAGGCCAATTTACCTTACCGTGTTGAGTCTATTGTAATGTTAAAAGACAAAATAAATTATATTGTATTAGGACTTTGACTTCATCTGCGTATCAAGAGAAGTCATGCTGAAAACTGTTATTTTTCTATGTCTCTGTCATTTGTGCATCTAGTCCTTAGCACAGCTTACACTATGGACTGACACTAAGTCCATAGTGACTTTATTTTTGATAATTATTAAACATATGTGAAATATACATTTTCCTTTTGATAAGTAGCCCTAATTGCGACCACTGAGAGCAGGAAGTGTCCAGTGTTCCTCGCTCAACTTTTTGACATAACTGACACATTTATGAAGTAAAACAGCAGATAAGCTACATTCAGGTTGTTTGTGAACTGTTGTGAAGCCTTGAGTTTGGCATGATGGGTGAACACTACATACATTATTGGTTCTTGAAGCCAGAAGTGACCCTACTTGGACAAGAGTGTAGAGCTGTTTGGTGATGTTGATTTAGACTTTTTTAAGCAGGAAAAAACGTCACCCTGTCGACACAAAGTTTCTAATATTCTAACTAAACAGTAACTAAAATCTGTTTCTATAAGCATTTGACCTCAACAGGCATTGATCTGCATTCTGATACAGCAAGTTTGGAAACAGCTGTAAAACCTGATATGTATTTAGACTGTTTTTCTCCCATCGACCTTCATCAAATAACTTTAATCATTTCTGCAGCTAAGCCGTCATCCTGTCTCTTAGACCCCATCCCAACCAGGCTGCTCAAGGATTATTGTATACAATTAATCTGTGTTTATTATCAGGACATGTACCTAAGTCCTTTAAGGTAGCTGTAATTAAACCTCTTCTTAAAAAGCCCACTCTAGACCCAGAGGTTTTAGCCAACTATAGACCGATATCAAACCTTCCCTTAGTGTCTAAGATACTTGAGAAAGCTGTAGCTAATCAACTGTGTGACTTTCTCTATAACAATAGTCTATTTGAGGATTTCCAGTCAGGATTTAGAGTGCATCATAGCACAGAGACCGCATTAGTCAAGGTTACAAATGACCTCCTAATGGCATCAGACAAAGGACTAATCTCTGTACTTGTCCTGTTAGATCTTAGTGCTGCATTTGACACCATTGACCATCAAATTCTTTTACAGAGAATGGAACATCAAATTGGCATCAAAGGAACCGCCCTAAGCTGGTTTAAATCGTATTTTTTAGATCGATCTCAGTTTGTTCACGTCAATGATGAATCCTCCATGCATACCAAAGTTTGTCATGGAGTCCCACAAGGTTCTGTACTAGGACCACTTTTATTTAGTTTATATATGCTTCCTTTAGGGAACATTATTAGGAATCACTCTATCAATTTTCATTGTTATGCTGACGACACCCAATTAGATTTATCGATCAAGCCTGATGCAACCAATCAGTTAACTAAACTCCAAGCATGCCTTAAGGATATAAAAAATTGGATGACCTATAATTTTCTGATGTTAAATTCAGACAAAACTGAAGTTCTTGTAATTGGACCCAAGCACCTCAGAAACTCTCTTTCTAGAGACTTAGTTACTTTAGATGGTATCAACCTGGCCTCCAGCTCCACTGTAAAGAATCTTGGAGTTGTTTTTGATCAGGATCTGTCCTTTAATGTCCACATAAAACAAATTTCAAGGACTGCATTCTTCCACTTACGTAACATCGCTAAAATCAGACGCACTGTTTCTCTCTCATGTTTCTCTTTGTTATCAGGCTGCTCTAATAAGTCTCTTAGGACTTTACAGTTAATTCAGAATGCTGCTGCACGTGTTCTGACAGGAACCAAGATCAGAGATCACATCTCTCCCATTTTGGCTTCCTTGCATTGGCTCCCTGTTAAATCTAGAATAGAATATAAAATTATCCTCCTTACTTACAAAGCTCTTCATGGTCAGGCACCATCATATCTAAAAAAGCTCATAGTACCTTACTACCCCTCTAGAACACTGCGCTCTCAGGACGCTGGGTTCCTTGTGGTTCCTATAGTCTCCAAAAGTCGATTGGGAGCTATCAGGCTCCTCTTCTGTGGAACAAACTACCAATCTGGGTTCGGGAGGCAGACACGGTCAACACTTTTAAGAGTAGACTTAAAATTTTCCTTTTTGATAAAGCGTATAGTTAGGGCTGGCTCAGGCCATCCCTTAGTTATGCTGCCATAGGATTAGACTGCCGGGGGACTCCCCAGGGTTATGCCTAGCCAGGCACGGTATTGGTTAAAGATGTAGTCACATCTCCCTTACCGAAAACCCTCCCTCCTACTCTGCCTCTCTCTCTCTGTCTCTCTCTCTCTGTCTGTCTGTCTGTCTGTCTGTGTCTCTGTCTCTGTCTCTGTCTCTCTCTCTCTCTCTCTCTCTGGACATGTCTCATTAATGCATGTTACTAACCAAACTTCCCCGGAGTTTTTGTGCTCTGTCGTCCAGCAGGTTTTTCGTGGATCGTGGCTGCTGCTGTGATCCTGGACGAAGCCCACTACACATATTACTATGTGTATGTCATTATTACTACCATATCTGCTACTGTGGTCACTTTATCATTCATTGTCATTCTGTCAGTCATTGTAAATGTACAAAATGTTTATGTTGATTGTCCTGTACACGTGACATCCATTGCACGTCTGTCCGTCCTGGGAGAGGGATCCCTCCTCTGTGGCTATTCCTGAGGTTTCTTCCACATTTTTTCCCTGTTAAAAGGTTTTTTGTGGGCAAGTTTTTCCTCACTCGAACCAAGGGTCTAAGGACAGAGGGTGTCATTCTCTGTACAGATTGTAAAGCCCTCCGAGGCAAATGTACTTTGTGACTTTGGGCTATACAAATAAAATTGAATTGAATTGAATTGAATAAGAGAGATAATCATTGCAGGAACAGAATCTGGATTCAGATTTGATCGGCACTGCCTGGTTTGACAGTCTGATCTGAGTTTGATGAGCCAGAAGGACTTTGAGAAACTGAGAATGACTTATCAATCACAAGGTACCCTAATGCATATGTAGCAGGACGGACCCATCGGTCCTGGGCACTGTTTACCGGTGGCGCAGCCTCGGCCAATCACAAGGGGAGACGGCCGCATAAAGGCGGGCAGAACGCACCTTGTAGGTTTGAAGACCGCAAACCGCACAGCAGCGCCACACCGCAGTGAATAAACCACTGCTGCTTTGCCTCGCGGTGAACTGCTTTGCCTCCCGGTGAACTGCTTTGCCTCGCGGTGAACTGCTTTGCCTCCCCGTGATTGCTTGTTTCCCGAGCATCGCTTCGGGTTTCCCAGTGATTGCTGTGTTTCCCGGGGATTGCTGTATCCCCCGTCTAACTGTTTTGCCTTGACTGGGTCCGCTTTTAATGTTTATGAACCGCAGCCGCGTCTTAAAGTGTGTCTGTGTGCGTGTGTGCGAGGGAACAGGTGGAATTTAACTGTGTTTTGTTTGTTTCTTTGGAGTTTGTTTATTTGATTATTCTTGGTTGCTCTCATTTGTGATTGTATAGATTTTGTTTATTTTCATAGTCTGGAAGATTAAATTTATTTCTTTGATATTTAGATTTCTGTTTAATTTGTATTTTATTATTGCTTGTGTTGTAGATTTAAATTAAGTTCTTTTGTGATAGTTATAATTGTTTAATTTGGGTTCTTTATTTCTAACTTGTTCTCTCTTGTCCCCTACATCCAGGTGCTGAGCCTTTGGTGGTGGATTGGTGTCCTGGTGGTGGTTTCCCTGTTTGTATATATGGTTTGCACTCGTTTAGTTTTCCTTTGTGTGTGACTCTTTTTCTTATTTGCTTCACGTTTGGTGCCCCTGGGATTCCCTTTCTTTTGACCCATTTGCCACAATAGGTTGCAGCCCTGGTTGTCCCCTCCCCTTCTTTTTTTAAATCCAGAGTGAATGATTTTAATGTTAGAGTTTTAAAAAGAGAAATTAAATTGTAATAAAAATATTTAGTAACCTTTAACCACGCTCTCTGTTGTCCCTTGCAAGACGAACCTGAGTGCCTTATATTTACAATTTTATTCATTTAAAAGAATTCTCTGGGTGAAATTCCCAGGGTGGCGTTGTCAGGCAACTTAATACAATTTCTTTAAAAGAAAAGCTGTCGTCTACGGAGCTCGCGCCGCCACAATCTGGCGTTGTCGGCAGGATTTGCAATTGGACAGCAGAGACGTGTGTTTGGTTCTGTTTTTTTTTTTTCTTTTTTACAAAATCGCGGCTGTTCTTGTGTTTGTATCTGACGTGTTTTTCTTTTCTTTTGAGGCAAAGCAGCAGTTGGTTTCGTGGACCTGTGACGATCCCCTCTCCTTCTCCCTGGTCTCAGTTTCACGGTAGGGAAAGTTGTAGCTGGTAAAGCATAGTGATGGAGGCAGAAGTGCAGGAACTGAGGGATTTAGTTGCTCAGCTAAGAGCAGACAATGAGAGGCTGAGGCAAGAACAGGTCCCGGCCGTGCCTGGCCCTAGTACAGCGCCCTCAGTTTCGCTTCCTCCCACCGCTTCTTCCACTGCCCATGCTCCTTTAACGGAGAGATTGATTTTTGTGCCCCGAGACAGAAAATGTCCCACGTTTAGGGGAAGGTCAGGTATAGGGTTCGCAGAGTGGCTGGAGGAGGTGCAAGCTTGTATGAGAGCACGGCATTTGTCTGCATCCGATCAGGCATTCTTTCTATTTGACCACCTGGAGGGGGAGGCGCGTGAGGAAATTAAGTACCGCCCCAGCGAAGAGCGTTTAGACCCAGCTAAGATCATTGAGGTGTTGCAGGAGCTATATGGGTGTGCAGAGTCATATGTTGCTTTACAAGAGGCCTTTTTCTCCCGACGGCAGCATGAGGGAGAGACTCTACTCGAGTTTTGACTTGCCTTAATGGGCCTCATGGCGTCTGTAAAGCAGCGTGCACTCGGTGGCATACCCAATGCAGAGGTTTTGTTGCGTGACCAGTTTGTGGAGCATGTGCTGGACGGGTCACTTCGTCGTGAGCTGAAGCAGTTTGTGCGCAGGCAGCCTACTGCTACCTTGCTGGAAGCTAGGAGTGAGGCGATCAGGTGGGAACGAGAGGGCTTACCTGGAGGTTTTAGGGGTCGTAGTAATTCTGTCCCTGCCGTCTTCGGTGCCCAGTGTGTGGTCCAGGGCAGTCATCAGTTAGGTGTTGGCCCCCCTCAAACTTCGGAGCTGCATGAGATGAGGGAAATGCTGAAGTTGCAACAGGAGCAGTTGGACCAACTGACTCGGAGCATTTCTCGTCTACAGAGCTCTCATCAGCATAGTCGAGCAGCTTTTCGCGGTCCCATCATTTGTAGGCGCTGTCAGCAACCAGGTCACATAGCCAGAGAGTGCGATGGGGCCCGTGTCCCTACTCCCACTCAGCCTCCCTTGCCACCCTCTCAGTCCAGTAGGCCGTTCCGCTCTACCCAGGTGCCGGAAAACTAGCACCCACCGGACTGCAGAGCCACAGTTCGGAGGGGGCAGTTACTGGCTCAGTTTCAGGTGTAGGCGACATGGAAGTGCCCAAACTCATTCTAGGGATGAATGTCATCCGTAGGTGCTATGGGGAACTCTTTGGGCAGTATGGCTTGGCTTTGTTTGACCTACCAGTGGTATCAGAGGCCCCCAAGCTTGTCATGCAGGCCCTACAGAAGTGTCATGAAGCCAGTGTTTCAGCTGACCCAGGAGCAGGGAAAGTCAGGGTACGTGGTAAAAAGGCGTGTCGTATCCCAGGGGGCACGATGAAGGTCGTCGCGGCCACATGCTCCGAGCAGTACTGTGGCACTACTGTGCTTTTTGAGTCCTTAGACTCTGGCCTGCCTGCCGGACTGCTTGTTTCTCCTGCCTTGGTGTCAGTGGTACAGGGCACAGCCTACATTCCTGTCGTGAATGTGGGGTCCTCCAATGTGTTGCTCTATCCCCGTGTGGTTGTTGGGACCTTAGAGGAGGTACGTGTGGTAAGTTTGCCTACTGGTGTCACAGAAGTACCCCCTGTGGTGGCTACTGTGGCCTCTCAGTCAGTTTCTGCACCAGTACAGGATCAGGTAGCGGCCGTGGAATTGGGTCATTTGCCTGAGGGAGCACAGGATAAGGTCAGGGCTCTTCTTGGTCGGTACAGCTCCATTTTCTCAGCCCATGACGGGGACCTAGGGTGCACTGACCTGATTTCCCACGAGATCCCTCTGCTAGATGATGTCCCGGTGCGGCAACGGTATCGCCGAATTCCCCCATCTGAGTATGAGGTCGTTAAAGATCACATCAATCAGCTGCTTGGAGCCCAGGTCATTAGGGAGAGCAGCAGTCCTTATGCCTCTCCAATTGTGCTGGTTAGAAAGAAGGACGGCAGTATCCGGATGTGTGTGGACTACAGGCTTTTGAATAGTAAGACCAGGAAAGATGCCTTTCCCTTGCCCCGCATTGACGAGTCATTAGATGCCCTGACTGGAGCTCGTTGGTTTTCCACCATGGACCTGGCCAGTGGGTACAATCAGGTCCCTGTGGCAGAGGCTGATCGTTCCAAGACGGCCTTTTGTACCCCCTTTGGCCTTTTTGAGTGGAACCGCATGCCCTTTGGGCTTTGCAATGCACCCAGCACCTTCCAGCGGTTGATGCAGCGGATTTTTGGTGACCAGCAGTGCCAATCCCTGCTGCTCTACCTGGATGACATTGTGGTTTTCTCCTCTACCATTGAGCAACATCTGCAGAGGTTGGGTGTGGTTTTGGGGCGCTTGCAGCGCGAAGGGCTAAAGGTGAAACTCAATAAGTGTGCCTTCTTTCAGCGGGAAGTGCGTTACTTGGGGCATGTCATCTCTGACCAAGGTGTCTCCACCGACCCCAGCAAGGTTGCGGCGGTCTCACGTTGGCCCTCTCCTGCCACTCTGTCAGAACTGCGCTCCTTCCTTGGTTTTGCAAGCTACTACCGCCGCTTTGTGGAGGGTTTTGCAAGGTTGGCTGCGCCTCTGCACAGGCTGGTGGCAGAGCTGGCAGGTCTCAAACCCAAGCGAGTAGATCAGACAGTTTCCGGTCGTTGGACGGAAGAGTGTTGCCATAGTTTTGAGGCACTGAAAGCCTGTCTCACCTCTGCACCTGTTCTGGCATATGCTGACTTCAACCTGCCATTCATTCTGGAGGTGGATGCCAGCTATGGTGGTCTTGGAGCTGTTTTGTCACAGGAACAGCATGGTAAGGTTAGGCCCATAGCCTATGCAAGCCGCGGTTTAAGGCCCACTGAGCGCAATATGAGCAATTACAGCTCCATGAAGTTGGAGTTTTTGGCACTCAAGTGGGCAATGACAGAGAAATTTAGGGAGTACCTGTTGGGCCATAAATGTGTCGTTTACACCGACAACAACCCCTTGAGTCACCTGTCATCCGCCAAGTTGGGGGCCACCGAACAGCGTTGGGCAGCCCAGCTTGCATGGTTTGACTTTGAACTCAAGTACCGTTCAGGCCGCAGCAATAAGAACGCTGATGCCCTCTCTCGCCAGCATTCCCCCAAGCCACAGGACATGCAGGCCATGGTCCAGGGTACATCGCTCCCAAAACCATTGCAGCCTTGCCCCATCAGCCCCCCTCTGACATTGTCACGCTCCAACACACTGACCCAGTTATCCAGGAAGTCTTGGTTTTCTGGACACGTGGACAGCGTCCCAACAAGGAGGAGCGGAAACAGTTGTCTCAGTCAGCCTTGGTGTTGCTACGGCAGTGGGATCGGTTGGCTGAAAGGAGTGGTGTTTTGTATCGGCAAGTTTTTCGGCCAGATGGGGGTGAGGTTGTGTGTCAGTTGTTGTTGCCTGCAGCGTTAAAAACAAATGTTTTGACTGAGGTTCACCAGGGGCATGGTCATCAGGGGGTCGAGAGGTCCTTGGAGCTCCTACGCCAGCGATGTTATTGGCCAGGTATGTCTGCTGAGGTGGCACAGTGGTGCCAGGCATGTGAAAGGTGCCAGGTTGCCAAGGTGATTCCGATTGGGTGTTATTGGCTGCACGCTGCTCACCGCCTTGGTTGCTGTTTGCTGCGCGTCGCTGGTGCGTCACTTCCACGCTGTGTTGTCCGGGACTGCCTGACCGGTATGTAGCGTTACGGCCTCAGCTTCCTCCTCCAGCCACTCGTAAGTCGCTCATCCTGTGTTTTTAATTGTAGGTTTGAAGACCGCAAACCGCACAGCAGCGCCACACCGCAGTGAATAAACCACTGCTGCTTTGCCTCGCGGTGAACTGCTTTGCCTCGCGGTGAACTGCTTTGCCTCGCGGTGAACTGCTTTGCCTCGCGGTGAACTGCTTTGCCTCCCGGTGAACTGCTTTGCCTCGCGGTGAACTGCTTTGCCTCCCGGTGAACTGCTTTGCCTCGCGGTGAACTGCTTTGCCTCCCCGTGATTGCTTGTTTCCCGAGCATCGCTTCGGGTTTCCCAGTTATTGCTGTGTTTCCCGGGGATTGCTGTATCCCCCGTCTAACTGTTTTGCCTTGACTGGGTCCGCTTTTAATGTTTATGAACCGCAGCCGCGTCTTAAAGTGTGTCTGTGTGCGTGTGTGCGAGGGAACAGGTAGAATTTAACTGTGTTTTGTTTGTTTCTTTGGAGTTTGTTTATTTGATTATTCTTGGTTGCTCTCATTTGTGATTGTATAGATTTTGTTTATTTTCATAGTCTGGAAGATTAAATTTATTTCTTTGATATTTAGATTTCTGTTTAATTTATATTTTATTATTGCTTGTGTTGTAGATTTAAATTAAGTTCTTTTGTGATAGTTATAATTGTTTAATTTGGGTTCTTTATTTCTAACTTGTTCTCTCTGGTCCCCTACATCCAGGTGCTGAGCCTTTGGTGGTGGATTGGTGTCCTGGTGGTGGTTTCCCTGTTTGTATATATGGTTTGCACTCGTTTAGTTTTCCTTTGTGTGTGACTCTTTTTCTTATTTGCTTCACGTTTGGTGCCCCTGGGATTCCCATTCTTTTGACCCATTTGCCACAATAGGTTGCAGCCCTGGTTGTCCCCTCCCCTTCTTTTTTTAAATCCAGAGTGAATAATTTTAATGTTAGAGTTTTAAAAAGAGAAATTCAATTGTAATAAAAATATTTAGTAACCTTTAACCACGCTCTCTGTTGTCCCTTGCAAGACGAACCTGAGTGCCTTATATTTACAATTTTATTCATTTAAAAGAATTCTCTGGGTGAAATTCCCAGGGTGGCGTTGTCAGGCAACTTAATACAATTTCTTTAAAAGAAAAGCTGTCGTCTACGGAGCTCGCGCCGCCACAATCACCCTACTTTATCGCCTATTTTACTCTATATGGACCCGCAGTTTATAAAATGATCATCATGCTTTGCGGAAGAAGACTTGAAACTAGCAAATGAGACTATAAACTCATCGGGAAAGTGTTTACTGAATAAATCAAGAGAGAAGTAGGGTAATTTCCCCATAGGAGAGGATGAACTGAGGAGCTGCGTAAAGGCCCACTAAGAGATAAATAGGGATATTTTGAATCATGCAAATCTTCTCTAGTGGAGTCTCAGAATAAAAAGATGAAGTTGGAAATGAGGATAATAAGTCCCCTTTAAAGATGTTAGCCATTGTTCAACCCACTATCAAGTCATATTTATTCTTCACTTGACAATTGCTTTTTATCTCTGAGTCAAATTATCTTTGTGACAATGTCCATGTCTGCTCATTGTTTGTTTTTGGAGTTTGATTTCTGACAGCACAGTCAGTGAATTTAATTCTGTTCAGTATCCACTTAACCACTGAGTATGTGACAATGTGTGGCTGTTAGTGTGAAGAGCAAATCATCTACAATGTAATTAAAATGTGCCTTTGAATTTCAAAGTGTAATCAAACTGTAAAATGTGATAATTATTACACCCTGCAGGTTGGAACTGAAAAATTACTGAGTGCCATTAGCAGCTTGTTAGAGACAATTAACAATCCACTACTGCGGATGAGCTCAACCTGGTTAATTTACAGCGGTAAAAAAAGAAAAACAACAATTTAAGTAAAAACTGTGGCTGAGCGGATTTAATGAGAATAAACACTATGTGACTTTGTCCTTGACAAAGTACATCAGATTCTTCAGATGGCACATGCAGAGCAAAATCAGGATTGTATGAAGTTACACACAATATTAGTCACAAAGCAATCACTTGCACATACTTTGATCTTATTTCCTACCTCCTTAAATCAGATAACCTCTGGATTCCTCAGTAAGCCTGCAGCGGAGAGTTTATTTGGTACAGAGAGTGGGTGGAAAGAACAAACACAGATGCAACGCTTCTGTCAAAAACATTCTGTTGTTTGAACCTATTTAAACATCTAATGTCTCAGATATTCACACACCGGAGTGGCTGCGACCTGAAGGGAAGTAAACAGGAGACCTGATTGTCACAAGTTGTATATTCTAACATTCACAATTTAATCTAACAAGTTTGAGCCGGCTCTTCCCTTTTTCTTTACGTTTTGTCACTTTGACTTTGCCTAGATTTACTCCGCAGTATGAACCTAAGACATGGCTTTGGTCTTCATAAAGCCCGCTCCGTTCATTTTTTTCCTTCTGTTGAATATGTCCAGATCCTCTTCTGAGAGTTAACATAATGTCTCTATGCACTCAGTCATTTTTCTGGTAATGCTCAGTTTTGATGGTTCCTCGCTTTGCTTAATTGAACTTCACTGGGAATGACAGTGAAATATGTTATTTTAAAAGCACACCAACTGGAGTGTATTTTATAAAGGACAGCACACTCTCACTGAAACAGAACCTTTAAGTAGATCTTTAAAGCAGACCAACACAGCAGCAATATTAAATACACAATTATTAATTGTGAAACATAAATTAAAGCAAACAGAAAAACCTTCCAAATCTCTAAAACTGTTCACGACCTTGTTACAGATGATCATAACAGTGTAAAAAATGACATGCAAGATTTGATCCATCTCCCCTTAGTGTGTTCTTAAGTGTTCTGTCAATAATTTCACAATATTATATACATACAATACACTTATACCATATACAGTGTTCATTTTGTCACCCATTTTTCAATTTAATCTTAGTCTTGTTTCAAAGTTCATTCTTAGTCTTCCTAGACACTTTTAGTTTTTCACAAATCATTTTTGTTAGTCATATTTTAGTGACTAACAGTCTCAAAATTTTAGTCTAGTTTTAGTCAAACGTGAACACAGGGTGTTTTAGTCAAAACATTTTCGTCTTTTTCTATTTATTTCAGGAATATATTTTTTTGTTTAATAATTCCAGTTCACTTGTGTTCCACAGCTAACATATTGATTTAATGTCTTGACTGAATTGAATTGAATGAATTTATCTTCAAGTAGTAGTCTAGTTAGTTAGCACATTCACTCGCTTTACTAATATATCTAATGCTTACATCTTTGATGATGCACACCAAAACGCCCCGTATAAAAACTGTTCAATATGAATACATGCATCGATAACACCACTATACCTTATTGGGTGGCTACTTGCATGGATACTAGCTGCTAGGATTAGCTTACCAATGCATTCAGATGTGTGCTAGACCAGTTAGCTTACCTTAATATTTGGTGGTATTTTTACCAGCCATTTTCTTCCGGCACATATTCCTATTGGTCAAAACGAGGCATTGTGTTTTTTTTTCTCTGTTTCTAAATATTGGAAATGGGACCACACGTTCAGTCTCTTTTCCCTTCCAAACATGATTGCGCTGTCCGCACACCGTGTTTCTCTGCATGCTGTTTGTTTCCAAGCCACAGGTGCGAGAGCAGCAAGAGGATCTCAAACGTGTGGCCGTGATGTTGCTACAGTAAAAGAAGTGCTGGCACATACACATGACAGCACGACTGGATGTTGCTTTTTTTCTTATACAGTATAGTAGACGAAAACAAGGAGGACGTTTTTGTTCTTGCGTGACATTTTCGTCTCGTTTTTATTCGTCAACAAAAACGCACATTGGCACATTTTTCATGTTATTAGAACATTGTATCGTCTCGTCTTAGGCAAGCGAAAAAGGCTTGTTGACGAACATATTTCGTCTCGTCTCGCCACACTGACCATATACAGCAGTAGCAACTCAAAAGTTCCCATTCAAGCTGAAAGCGAGCTGAATGGCAGCCGTCTTCCAGCCAAGTTCCAGCAGTAGGAGTGACCCTCCTCCTCCTCCTGGGCGTGTCTATTTTTTACTATAACTCCACCTACTCATTAAATCACATGGTATGACCAGGAGATGGCACTTCTCTTACAGAACTTTTTTTTACAGTTGTTCTACCTGGAGTTGACGTAGCTTACACACCTCATTAGCATTCTTATTGCTCAGCCTTTTGTTCGCACTTAATGGGCTTTTTGGTTTCCCAGTGTTGCACTGTATACTATACAGTAGCCTTATGATTTGAGTGTGTTCATGAACAGGAGGATAACTTCATTTTTGTTCATCCCATTAATGTTAGACTTTTTTTTTGTATATATTGGTATACATAAAAACTAAAAAAAGAGAGTTTCATTTACGCCTATGGAATGAACAAAAATGAAAATACAGTCGTAAATGAGTCATCCTCCTGTTCATGAACACACTCAAATAATAAGGCTACTGTATAGTATACCGTAGTCAAACCATCTGCATTTTCCGCTCTGTGATTTGTGTGATAATGGGAGACCAAAAAGCCATTAACCATTAAGTGCAAACAAAAGATTGAGCAATGAGAATGCTAATGAGATGTTTGTATGGGCTCACCTGGCCTAAAGCATGCACTAAATACCTGCACAACTGCAAAAATCTTTCAAAAGGCTGTTAATCACCCGTAATTCTTCCTCTTTAAATGGAGATTCACAACGATCAAACTGTGTCAAATACTGATCAGGAGGTATTATTACTTCTTCCTCTTTAAATGGAATTCATAAAAAAAATGTCTTGCTTTATGGAGTTTCATTTATGGTTCAATTAATTTATGCAGGCTTTAACCTATGGGAAGCATGAAAAAATACAAAATAAATGAAAAAAAAAATTACCAAAAAAAAAAGAAAACAGATTTATTAGGTTATGTTATTATTCGATTGTCATTATAAAGGAGGGTGAGTTTTTATGGTGTTTATATCTAACATGTCACTGTATACTAAATCAACAACATCTAGGCTATTCTGTCCTTACATAATTACTGATGCGTCTCTTCTCTTCTATGCTCTAGATTTTATCTGTTGTTAAAGAGAAACCAGAAAAAAGTTGAGGTGAGATGACGAGCAGCCTGATCTCAGTGGAAATCTGTGTTGGATGATATTAAACGTCATGGTTTAGTCTGGTATATGCTGCTGGTACAGGCTGTGTGGACTTAACCAGGCTGTTGTGTTCTACTTTAACTGCAATTAACATCATTTAACTTCCACCTTAAATTTGACAAAATTACATTACATTACATTACATTACATTACATTACATTACATTGCATTTAGCAGACGCTTTTATCCAAAGCGACTTACAGAGGAGGACATAAGCTGAGAAAGGTGTAAAGGAGCACAGAATAGTTGTTAGTTTTGTTAGTTTTGTTAAGCAGGGAAGCATTCTACAAAATAAAACCAGTATAGCAACATTTTTATTGACAGTACAGCAAGGGCAACATCTTCAATGAGGCCGACAGCTCGACCACTGACCAATCAGAATACTGATCAAACAGTTAATAAGAACCAACAGATAAATTGATTTTTTTATGTGCAGCACTTGAGGCATCCCCCTGCTGAAGAGACTACAGCATAGTACAGACTTTACTAAATGGACTTGGCTAGACTCCAATTTGACCTGAAGCCAAATTGACTGTTTAAAAAAAGCAGCACAGAATACCACAAAGATCAGACAGGCTATGATGTACTGTATGTTGTCAGGGTCATAAAAGATGTAGTTCTTAAATGTAACTGATAAACTGAGGTGTTGAGCAGCAAACAGGTGAATAGCTACCTGTTATCACCTGCAATGACAACTGAACCTGTTCCATGACACTGAGCAGACTTTGTCTACTTATGATGACCATGCAATATGCTATAAAGCTCCATAAAAAGCTTATAAGTGGACCATTATTTTTGTAGAATTGGTGTGTTGTTGTTATAGCAACAGGCCACAGAGCATTTACCTGTGTCAGTAATGTATGGTGTATGGTAACAGTATGGGAACTTGCCTGACAAACTGTACATTATATGATTGTGATGGATAGATGTGGGGGCTAAAAACAAGCTGTTAGGCATCATAACAAAGTTCCTGGGCCACAGAAGTTCTGAAATTTCTATTGGGAGGCAACATCAGACCATACAGGCAGGGGGTCACAGTTGCCTGGGTCCAGACCTTCAAATCCACCCATTCTACAGAGTTGACTGGCGTCATGACTGGAAACAGCTGTTTCTCGATTGAGAAAATGGTTAAATGTGCAACTTTGTTAAGTGAAAAAAAAGAAGTAATAACAAAAATTGGGTCCTGTCCAGGCTCTAAGTGGACTAAAAGTGTCAAAGTTATTTTACAATCCTAGTTTTTTTTTTTTTTACTTTCACTTCGCTTCACTCTTAAAACCATGGCAAAACCATACCTTGGTGGGGTAAAACCAAGCAATGACCTCCATGGCTGTGATGTGAAGCCTGTACTAAGGCTGTATTTTTATAGAACTGACCTGTTCAAATTATATTAAATTTCACAGTTATGCAGAATTAGGAGTGTGACCACCTTGATTGACAGGTAGGTGCCCTTACAGATGGGGTGGCTGTGGATTAGGAGGTAGAGATAGACAATGAACCCCAAATCTCTCCCAAAGGCTGCCCCATCAGTGTGTGAATGTGTATGAATGGTTAGCTCCTAAAACTGATTTGCATGGCAGTTCATTACAGTCCATTTACCATTAAAACAGTCATCTCATGATAAGTGCATACCTGACCTGGGCTGACTTCATATCTGATGAAGATACAGTAGTGTGGAAACGTTCATCTGTTTGCACAATTAAAGGCCATGAATTTATCAGTGTGCTCCAGTCCAATTTTTTTAGATGATTGCTGTCCTTGAGCTAAGAAGTGCCTGATTCAGCTGCATTTTGCAGGAAGACGCACAGTGTTTCTATCAGCAAGGTTCACAAGGCTGAGCCAGGAGTTTTCAAATATCCTGACAAGTTTTGAAATAGGGAGTAAAATATGCTTTCAAACTGTGAACACACTCAATCTACGAGAACAGAGAATAGTATGTAATTCCAGTGACGTTACAGTCTGCAGCTCTCTCCCTCTGTCACAGACACACACACTTTAAGCAGTTAGCTCTTTATTACTGTCTTTCTCCACATCTCTCTGTGTCTGGGTGTGTTTGATCCATCCAACCACATGGACTCCGTTGAGGACACGTAAATATGTTTTTTAATTAGCTGTGTGCACAAACAGTCAAGTGTTCTGGTGAGGTTATTCTGACACAAATTATCTGAACCCCTAGATAATTTTGTAGCCCATCTCACTAAATGTTAATACACCTATAGGTTATCAGAATTAAGAATGCTCAATGGCCATGGAACGTTTTTATACTTTTATACTTTTATAACTGTTTGGACCACCAGCATTCTAATACTTCCTACAGGCACCTCAGTGGTATCTCAGACCATCATATATAATTGCATAAAATTTCATTGACCATGCTCCATCGTCCCACAGGCTGCTGTAGAAGGAGCTCTTTGGTTTGTTTGTCACAGTTTGACGTGTTTGTGTTTTTGATGAACGGGTCAAACTGTCCCTGTCAACTCAAAGTTACAGGGACGAGTTATAGTGATCAAAACTGAAACATGAACATGAAAGCACAACCTCCACCAGTCTGACACTGTTAGACTGACACACCTGACTGGTTAGGTGAGTAGACTATGTGATCGTCATTCAGCCACCTAAACAACAAAGCTTTCCAGTTTTAGATTAGTAGTTATACAGTATACAGTAAGAGATACAGTTCTTGACCCCAGTAGAATGAGTAAAATAAGAGATAAGGGACATATTTAGGAAAAGTCTTGTAGTTTTATTTTAAAAAATTGCATGTTATGTTATTTGCATTATAAAAAAGCAGTTTGAGATAGTTTGTCAGACCGTCTTGGTGGTGCTTGTGTTAAGAGAATGTCGGAGAGTGCAGTTTGTCTCTCAGCTTAGATGTTCCCTTTTTTAAAGTACCTTCAGCAGCCGAAGATAACCTGAGGCTGGTAAAGCAGCACTCTTGTTCCTCCCGTTTTCAGCAGGGGAGGGAGGACCTCAGCGGGGAGGGAGGAAACAAAGAGCAAAGAGGAAACCACTGAATGAAAACAAAAGTTTATAGAAAAAGCTGGTAAGGAGGGAGAACAGCCACA
Source organism: Collichthys lucidus (assembly GCA_004119915.2). Classification (NCBI taxonomy): domain Eukaryota; kingdom Metazoa; phylum Chordata; class Actinopteri; family Sciaenidae; genus Collichthys; species Collichthys lucidus. The sequence continues at coordinate 32,695,141 of CM014089.1, read as the reverse complement.
GTGGAGTTGTTCATGGAGATGGCTCTAAATAATAAAATGCCAACTAAATATGAAGACATTCATAACCTTTGAAGTCAGGATGTTGACAGATGTCTACACAGAGTACAAGAGCACAGATGAAGAGGTGAAACAGAAATACAAATCACCTTTCCTCAGGACTGTCTGTGTTCTGGAAAATGGTAAGTGGGAGAATCAGGTCTGCCTGGAATGAGGGCTAAGAATGAGAGCCAGGTTTGAAAAAGACCTAAAAAGGTCACGGCAGAGTGGGTTACCAGGCTAAACAAGAAGAAGAAAGGTGGAAAAAAAAGAAGGTGAGGCTCTTGAGGAGGGAACGAAAGAAAGGGAGAATGAGATCAGCATGGTCAACGGAAAGAGTAAAGCCACACAAAAGTTGATCGTGCAGACGCTGGCCCTGGTAAGTGTGATTAAAGAGCTGATCCAGAGTGAAACCCAGTGAACTGAATGTGACAAAACAGTGCTTCCACAAGGAACTGGCTGTGAGCACTGGGATAGGAGAGCGTAGAAGATGGAATAAGAAAAGCACAAGCTGGAGGAGATGTGACCATGAAAGAAGACAAATGGCTATCAAAAGCAAGGAAGTGAGGAACAGATCCAGTTCTTGATCAAGCAAAAAAAGCAGGTTCAGATACTTTGGAATAAAGAGGGCTTGTTGATTTCATGTGATTCCTGAAATGATCCTTTGCAAATTAAACTCATTGTTCTAAATTTGTGTTTTTAGGAGCTCAGCTCAGGAGAGAAGAAAGGAGCTTCTGGGTCACATGCACAACATTTGAGACGGTAAGATGCAGGAAGCAACCGCTCAGGCCAGAACAAAAGAGGGATGAGGGCCGCGTGGGAAAAGGTTACCCCTTCTCAAATCCCACGGTGACTAGTTTTTAACCGGACTGGGGTCTTCTTTCTGTGGCCAGTTTGTGTCAATTCATGTCACTGCATGGATTTCCACTGGGTCCTCCTACACTCCAAAATCATGAGGACAAATTAAAAATACATAAATAGACCAATAAGACTAAATAACAAATTCATTATGTTATGTTATGTACTTCTGTTGTGTACTTTTTTTTTTTTTGCACTATAGGACAACCATTATATGAAACTGTACTAAAGTCAGGGTATGGATACGTAGTACAGTAGTAGTATCACTTTTCTTGTTGTAGGGAAGAGTACATTTAACATGATGATGGATCATAGCCATAAGAGCCACAAATGAACTTTACAAATCATTGTTTCTGACACCATAAAGTTATGAATGCTGGGATTTTGATGGTGTCATCACTACCTTTACGTTTAGCTGAACCAAAACTACATCATGCTATTTAGCTTACTGGAAAGGTAAGATATCACAATGGATATTTGCCAAAGATGGTCTTAAAACCTGGATCTTTAAGGCACTGTTTACACTACTTGAGCATCTCCAGTCCCAGCTTGACGCCATCGTGTCTTCGAAGTCCAGTGAAAAAGCTGAAATTGTTTCAGAAAGTAGTAAATTTATGTCCATGCTGCTGCTTCACCAGCAGAAGATGTTGTGGTGTTCAAGGACCAAACATTGACGAGTGCTGGTTCTGGGATAATAACCCAGAGGCTGATCATAGGATATGATTTGGTATAATGGTGGCATCGGCCATAAGGTTCATCCTCTGGGTACCGCAAATTTCATGAGCCTATTTTATCTTGAAGTTGATAAAGTTGATAATTACGTCTGAGGGTGGCACTAGGACAGTTCATGTACTGTACTTACACACCAAAATGGGGGTAAGGGTTAATCCTCCAGGGTCAGTATTCAAAAGAGATTTCCTGTCAACTGTCTTTCTTATAGTGCTAGAGAAAAGGTCCGGGGGGTGAATTCAGACACTTGAACAGTGTTCGAGATGTCTCAGAGTTGCCAAGGTACATCAAAACTCAAGTGATCATCATTGGCATGACCAATGAAAAATGTGGATTTAGCAAAATGTCAAATATTAATGTTCTGTTTGGGGAGCAAAGTAAACTGCTTGGGAAGAGTGGAGATGAGAAACTCCAGAGGCTTACCTTGTAGAGCAGGTGGCTCTAGGAGTTTACCTTTAAGGCGACATATTTCATCATGCACCCCCTCAGCTGTTTGCTTCCATGTGTATCAGATGTCTCTGTTCCCTGACATTATAGGACTATAAATACATCCTATTAAATGAAGCCCGGTTACCAGGCAGTTTGACAGGCAACAACATAACTGCATGTAAACAAGGAATCGTGGTTGCTGTCATACAAACTCACGTCAACTTGAAAGGAAAATTAAAAAAGAGTGGTTAAAATTGAAACGCTAGATGATTGCTTCACTTATTGTCACAGTTTGTTGCATACATTAGTATCAATGTCTCTAAATCAGATAATGTGACAACATGCTTACTTAATCACTGTGTCAGTCTAGTCTATTAAAAGGTGTGGGGTATTCAAGCGCAGGGCTGATTATGATGTATGGTTTCACAGATGATGGAAATTAACTCTAAATTATTACAAATAAAATTTAAAAAAACATGAATAAATGTAATAATCAACTGATCAGTCTATAAGGTATGCATCCATTGTCTGACAAATCTTTCCACTGTGTGCCACTGAGCTCCATTATTATGTAAAAACTATGAAACACACATCAATAAGTCACACTGTCGCACTAAATCACATGTTCTTTTATGCCATTGTTACTCAAAGTGGGGCAGGCGCCCCACTGGTGGGGCGCGGAGGTATTGCAGGTGGGGCGCGTGACATCGGATTTTTTTTTTTTCCCATGCGGATTTTTTTCCCCCATGCATGGGAATATTTTTCTGTTTTGCCTACGAGTCAAGTTTAAAACATTCATCCACAGTTAATTAATAATTTTGAAAAGCCTGTCAGAAAGGAAATCAACCTTTGAGTCTGCGCAGGAAATTTCGTTTGAGTCTGCGCAGAAATCTTAACGTTCGATTCGTTTGTTATTTTACCTCAGACAGCAGTTAGCTAGTTCACAGTTAGCTGTTATTTCTATCGTCACAGGCAGCCCTAAAAGCTGCGTTAAAATATGGACAAGTTTATTATACGGGCCACAACAAAAGTTAGCGATTCTAAAGCAATCGAGAAAGAGAAGACGAGATGCCCCAAACGAAAATATGATGAGGCCTATCTTGCGTTGGGATTCACGGCAGTGGAGGTGGGTGATGAGCAACGACCTCTCTGTGTTCTTTGTCTCCGGCAACTGGCAGCTGACAGTATGAGGCCGAACAAATTGCGGAGACACCTGGAGACCTCACACCCCTGACACACCCCTCACATACACTGATGTCGCTTTAATAAATTTGAAAAGTATATATTTGTATGTAGGCTATGTGTTTGTTTTTTCATGAGCATTTATCGGTGCGTGCAAGGTGGGGCGCGGCAACATCCAGACCTTCTCAGGTGGGGAATGATGGGAAAAGTTTGAGAACCACTGTTTTATGCCATGAGCTCATGCACTGAGAATTTATTTTGACAAAACCTTTCATGTAGCATGCTGCTAACCAGGGACGTCACTAGGTTTAAGAAACTGGGGTGGCTTAGCCCATAGAGGAGAAAAGTTATTATTTATTTTTTCAGAGCACCAATTAAAGCTTTCTCAATCAATTGATTAATCTAAGACGATGACGCCTCCATACACCTTCAGCTGCTTTACCAGCTAAACAACACCAGTTAAATTGTGCTAAAATACAAATAAAAACAATTGCAGGTGCCCGCGAATCATTAGTGTGGAGTCGAATCTTGGGAGTTCGCCCCGGAGAAACTACTTCAGCCCTGGAGAAGACGGATCTCCCCTGTGTTTCCTTATGACTTCAGGTTCATGAACTCACTGTAGTTATGCATGTATATGTTTCTACAGTTGTACCATCAGGGATGTAGTAGATAGAAGGAGTTTCCGTGGTTATCACACATACTTAAGCTGCATTACATTTATTTTTTGGGTCCCCGTACGCGGCATCATGACAAGCTGAAAACACAACCTCTAAACATGTTATCAAACAGTTAGCTCCCTACTTCCCACAGACACACTTTGCTCTCCTCTTAGCTCTGTCATGAGCTCCAGAAATGTTGGTTACCAGTTGCCATTTGGTGCTGAGCAGGTTGTGGGTTCATTTATTCACTGAAAATTTTTGCCTTGATGAAAGTGGAGTTAAAAACAATGAGCTCAAAGAGGGGCAATAGGAAGCGGCAAAACTGGTGATATTTCTCTGTGCACAAGTGGCATCTATCACATTACATATAGTCATTTGATCCATAGTGAATGTGAAAAATATTGATCGGAGCAGCTTTAAACTTGAATTGTATTCTGTGCTTAGAGATAGATTTAGAGTTATTAGTAATTAAGTGAAGAGCCGTCATCACAAAACTTAACAATGCACTGTATATGAATGCAATTTCTAATTCACATGAAGCATGTCTAACTGACTAATAGGGCCAAACATTTCTGAAGGAGCGCTGCAGCTGGCAGTCCACCAAAGTGCTTGCTGCCACTGATTGACTCCAATTATTAGAAGTGTCTGACAACATTATTAAAAGGACCTTACAGAGACAGACAGATAGATCTGTTCGGTCAACAATCCCTCTGACTCCTGCCGTATGTTTACTTGGGGGACAGATATAATGAATACCAAATGTATCAAAAAGAACTCTTTCTGTTCTCTAGTCTTTCTTTCTGTCATTATGGTGGGCTTGGTCACAGCTTTCAGAGTTATTTTAAGACACTGCTGTATCTCCTAATCTAAAAGACTGCACTAATGCAATGGTGGAGACCAAATCTTATAAGTCTATGCTTCACAATCTGTCAGCTAACAAGGAGGATGGGATGACCTCCTGGGATCTTTTTTGAACCTGCACAAGGACTAATGAAAACTCAAGGAATCAGGGATTAAATACAGCACAGCTCCTTCCTTTATTTTGTGGACTGAATCATTTTCAGTCCATTTTCTTATTTCATTTTTCTTCTTTTTTTTATTTATTCCTATATGTGACATAGTATCATGTCAATGCCAGATTCCGAAATGCATTATTAACCCTGTACTCTGCTATTAAAAATTCAATAAACAATTCTAATGACAAAAAAAGAGTAAGATCTGTCCCACGGAAACAGTCGTTATATTGCACTGTTCAAAAAAAGTGCAGATCACAGTTTGAAATGGTCCAGGAAAGTTTCCCTTGAAAGGAATAGTTCACAGTGTGGTTGTGTTGTCATAGGCAGTGTGTTGCCTACAGTAAGGCTTCAGCATGATAGTCGTTTGGAGAAGCAGTCGGGGATCCCAGCAGAGAAGCATGGTCAGCAGAATAACATATTCTCACCACGTAAAAAAATAAATAAATCAATATCTAGAATATTTTCCCCACCTTTTCATCAGACCATAAAATTTACACATACACATAAGCTGCAGACCATATTACAGCGCAGATCAGCTGTTGGGGTTAGAAAGTTGTGCGATCAGATGAGAGCCAACCTCACCTTCCAAATATTCCACAGATGGCGTGTGCTCGCGTTTCTCTGGCGGCGCGGCTGTTACTCTGATCTAAACTCCCTTTAACTAGCTTTAAGATGTAGTTCCTGTTATTATTATGAATGATTTCTTTTATAATGTTGTCCTCAGTTTCAGTGCACAAGACACACAGTTCTGAGTAGAGAATAGAACAGATTCAATCTTCAGTTCCAAGGCGGGGACGTGGGTGTAGATTTGTTCACCACCTTCATCTTCTACAGTCCACCTCCTGTTTTTAGTAATGTTAAAAAGAGCTGACTTCACTCTTGTGTGTGTGTAACTTTTATGAAACACTGTGGACAGAACATGTGGTCTCTTAGTATTAGACAGAGAGGAAATATGTGAATTCAAACAGCCTGACTCCAATCCTTTCCTCTCATATCTGATATGCTCATTGTCTTTACAGGAAGAAAAATCAGCTTCCCATGTGGTTTACATTGCCATGCCATAGGTAATATCTGCACAGATCTGACCCATAAATACAATAACGTTTACGTATAATGAAGTAGCCCTTTGTACCGCTGTAACTTAAACTCCACTAGTCGAAACATGCAAGTCAGCTTAAGATCATAATCGTTGGAGTAAGGAATAACATGTCAACCAAACGCTGAGCTGTTATGACAACTGTGGAGCAGTCCGATGAAATATTTTGACATGTTCCTACACACGTACAGTATGGCACCATCTGATAATATGTTACCCATCAGGCCATATCTCTGCAGTCCCATCTGGGCCACATTAGCAAGCTTGGCCCACTTTTGGCTCTAAATGAGGTGAAAATTGAAACCCAGAGGAGGACATTAAGCCGTCTGTGGACAGCACTGTGCCGTACGGGCTCGGTCATAGCCTGTGCATCCCAGATATAAGTCTCACACCCAGTGACAAGTTGATTGTTTGGGTTTTAATCAAAAAGAAAAAAAAGCTTTTGAATTTTTTTTTTTTGCTTTAGCAGCTGAGATTACATAAAACCAGCCTGCAACTCAAGCACATTATGAAGACACAGCTTGTCTGATTTACTGGACTCACTTTCCTCTGGTGTGAGAGAGAGAGCGAGCAAGAGCTTGTAATAATGGAAAACATGTGACGACAGAAAGAGTGATGTGTACAGATCTTCCTCTCATCATACAGTGTACTGTACAGTTTGCTCTTAACTCCTGCTGAGATGCCACTTTCAGGTCCATTGAACTGTGCAGCCTGTTCTGAACAAGTGCTCAAGTGTTGGTGGGTTTTCTAACCTTATTTAGAGCATCATTTAAACCAGTGACCGTTGGGAGTGATATTGATAGATGATGTAAGTATGCAGAGACATGGCGTGGATACCCAGAGGTATGTGGATCAACAATGACAAAAAACAAACAAAAAACATTTCAGGCAACAGAACTGGGCTCAGCAGCCAGACTGGACTGGGTTCAAGCACAGCCTCCTCATCATTTACAGACTTTCCTGATGGAAAGATGTCTAAGTAGTGAAGAGCTGATTGTCATTAGTTCGGTCAGCCATGTAGCTAACTGAACTGACTCAGCCCGGATGCCAGGAGATAAACCCGATAAGAAATCCTTTTTGTAGGCTACTGTGTTCTCTGCCAGACTGGCCATAGCTGCTTTAGAAGGTAGACGCTGACGCTAAATCATAACTCTATCTAGGGGCTGGGGTGTAACACATACGCACTTCTGACATGTATGCATGTGTTTGTGTAAGGGCCTTCCCCCAGACCTAACACATCAACAGCGCCTGGCCCTGCATAAATGGTTAAATATACATTTACAAAAGGTTTTTTTTTCTTGCATGATCAGGACTTGTTGAAACATTGTTTACATTTTTTCTCTGTATATCAAACTCAGATTTACTCTGAGTCTGATATACACTTCCACTGAAGGTCACTAACTATGATTTATTTAACATCACGCAGAGTGCAGACTGGATTCAAACCCTGGAGCTTTTTTTGTGTTAAGAGCGAGCATGCAAACACAGAGATAGGTGCAGGTAAAAGGTTAGGTGGACATGAAGTATAAAGACAGAGATGTAACTTTATAGTCAAACATTGTTTGTTTGGGTTGCAGGTTTGCACATTGTTCTTATTTTTGCATTTAAAGATGCGTTCATACTTCAACTTTGAACATTCACAACCTGCACTGTGAAGTTTTTTATTAATAATAGTTTAAATAATGCTGATGATTAATGCATTGGGCTGATCGTTAACAGGTACAAGTGAAGTATAAATGGAATGGGCGGTATAGTTTATAGTGGCAGAAATGAGGCAGGTGACAATGATTGAGAAACTGACAGATGCAAGACTTTATGAATCTGAAATAAGAATGCAACACACTTCTTTTCTTCTCAGTTTCAATGTGGTGATTTAAAATATACATATATATTTTTTTTTTACCATGTTATGTTTTTCCTACCCTCGAATGAGCCTTTAATATCTCCAGGCGCTGGAGGTCCTCTTCCACCTGTTTTGCAAGCTAAACACTGGTTCTAGATAGGCCCTTCTGGGTTTTTCATGCTTTCATGGCCACTATAGTTTCTCTTTAACTATGAAGGTGAGGCAAGGGGTTGCAATGAGAAACTACACCTGGGAAGTGGCGTGGCTATGGTAGAATAACAAATAATGATAGATACTTTTTGACCATGACACAGAAAGCCACTGGTTTAGATACATTATTGTTATTATTCCAATGTTTTAAGAAATGTTGTTATGAATGGAAAAGAAAGAGACAGAATCAATGCAAACGTGGCCTTATGGCTTCATTTAAAAGTCATAAATCAATTTGAGTTGACTCTGTTAAAATGATCAAGATTCTCATTAAAGAAAAGTCATGAAGAAGTTTTCCATTGTGGTCATCAGGAATTCTTGGTACCAAGTCGTGACTGTTTCCAGAGAATTACTCAATATCCATAGTGAAAGCTCATGTGTTTTATAATTAATCTCCATTTAAGTTCTTATCTCCCTATGACTCCAGCTCAATCCAGCCAGTACTTGTGATCAACCAGAGATTGATAGTCTGAGCGGGGAACTCACCCCGACCTCCTTCGTGTGCATGGTACCAGCTTATACAGAAGTACAGTGAGGTCTTTGAAAAAGACTGATGCAGAAACCAAACATGACAGCAGAGACACGTGAAAACACCAGACTTTGTCTAACTGATTAACCCTCATTCTTTCCAATAAAACAAAATTTTGAGTTTGTTACTCACATCTCAAACTCAAGGCCTATAATTATCTCTGTCCCTGATGATTTTTATTCTCTATTAATAGCGTAGTGTAGGCTTCTGGCCTAGTTCCATATTGTCCATAACACTTTGCACTAAAGTCCCCAGCAACATCCTGCATTCTAAACCAGCCTGTTGAAAATTTAACAGTGAAAGCAGCAGAATGAGATGTTGCCATCGTTACCCATGAAAATAAAAAGTCAACAATCAATCAGTCACTCAAAAAAAAGAAAATGAAAAAAAAAAGAAACAGCAGTCTAGATGAGTGCAGGCACAGAAAAAAACACTAGAAAGTAACAGGAAAAAGCCATTTAAAAGATTATGTAAAAGTTAATATATAATATAATATAGAAATATAAATACTTAAAGTTTTCATTTGTTGCAGAAAGACAGATTAACATCAGAGAAGTTGTGATATCTGGGCTGGTTTATTTACAGTGAGTCTAACCTACTGCTCCAGTAGGAAAATCCATGCCCTCTGATGGATTACATTCTGTGGGCAGAACATATGTTTTGCATTTATAGTGTGTGTGTATGTGTATATATATATATATATATATATATATATATATATATATATATATATATATATATATATATATATATATATATATATATATATATAGAAAGAGAGAGAGAGAGAGAGAGAGAGAGTCTTGATAATAGCAAAACAAAAGATATGTAAATCATATGATGATTTCATATGTTCTCATGATAAATATTTTCCTCCGCCTACAGTCAACTTGGAATCTTATTGACCAATGAAAAGAAGGAGGAGAGCTCTGGATAAAAAATGTTGCACTTTGATTCAAGGACAGACATTGAGCTCTGTGATCTCTGAACCGAGTCACACTGCAGCATGTCAGTCAGACTCAGAAATAAAAGACCTTTGATGAGGCCAGTGGAGGACTGTTTGTTATTGATAATTTATAGAGACAGGAGAGGCTCTGAGCCACCCTCACAGCAATACCGTGTGTGTGTGAATGTGTGTACACCTTGCACCTTGTTTTTAGCTTTATTGTGTATTTGTATGTACATTTGAGAGCAACATGGATTCCTTCCTTCTAAACTCATCATGATTCTCATCATTAACTTGGATATGGGAGGTGATAAGACATAATACAGCAGCTGTGCTCTGTTTATGGAAGCAGGAGGTGAGAAGGAAGAGGTTCAGTATTATCGACTACACCATAGATAACTGATGACGTAGGAGATATATTTAATCCTCGTGTAGAAATGATTCAGTCCTACGGAGCTGCAACACGTATGAAGCTACTCGTCTTCTCACACGCAGCATTGTTCTGTGTGTTGACTCGTATGGAAACGGGCATTATGTGGATTGCTGCCAGCTGATCCTACACTCTCAGTGATGCATTGGCCTGTCAACAGCATTATCTCCTTCATCAGTGTGGTTCACTGCTGCACCACAGGCGCCGCGAGATGGAAAGATTCCAGACAGGTCCATTCAAATGTTGCCAAGTGCACTGACAGCTTAACATCAATGACGCCGATTCAGCAAAGTGTTTATTGATAAAAGCTGCATTGACATCCAAGTTTGGTGCCTCGTGACAACGGAAGCCACTGCCAAAGGTTTACCTATGAGTTTTTTTTCTCATTGATCCGAGCAGGTCGCTGTTCCCCAGAGATGTGTTTTTTTATTTATTTAGTTTTTTTTTTATATAACAGACTGAAGATTGAATACATTTTATAAACACTCAGAACTGGAACTGCTGCAGTACATGTACCAGCACAAGATATAATCTTGCAGGTTTTCACTAATATCAATACTCTTCATAATGTACAAGAATGATGGAGCCACAGCATCTGCAGTGGCGATGGGCTTGATGAAATGTAGATAGACAACCTTTTTGTTTTGAATTGTCTTTATAAAGTCAATGTTGACTGCAGCTTCGGTTGCCACTCTTTGCTGTAGTTACCCGTTTGTCCGAACAAATAACATCACTCAAACTGTTATTACGTACCGTGAGAGTACACATCATGCCAACAGCTTTTGTCCTGTTCCAAAATGGAATATAAACTTGTGAGAATCTGACATATTTTTATAGTGGTGTTGAATGTTTCTTCACAGAGCTGGAAAAGCAACCCCATTTCTGCGACCGCAGTAACAATAATACCACTTGGAAATGCAAAGATGGGGGAAAATTGAAAATTTGTTTCCACTATAAAATCCCTGTGAAGTCAAAACTGATGTTTTTGTCTTTTTATCCCAGAATCTGGACCGACAAAGACAAATTCATTCATTCATGTTTTCAGTATTTTCAGGTATTCTATAGGGTATTTTAGAGTATGTCATTTCCTGATAAACCATAAAAAGTTGTTGATGATGTCATTCTGCACTCAGGAACATGTAATAATTTAACATCCAATGAAACGCTTTCTGTCTTCTGACACTGCCTGAGCAGACTGCTTCAGTGTCGCCAACATAAGGACTTTGTTGCTGTATTTAGAGACTTCTCAGACCCCTATAGTGACTTTTTTTTAAAAAGCGACTAGTGACAAATCTAGCGTCTTTCTCTGGTGTTACTGGAGACTGACATGAAAGCACGTCTCCCTCTTCCATCCCAGTCCTCACGCAGTAGAAGATGTTCACCCCTCCACATCTAGGCTGCAAATGGATCACTGCCGCTGGCTGATCCCAGAAGACAGTTCATTTTGTAGTTCTTTTTTTTTTGTAATGTTGTAACATTTTTATTAAAGTTTAACACACATAATACAGACAGGGAGAGATCAATTCACTCAATCAGGGAGCCATCAAGGCCAGAGATTTACTCCCTAGATTTTTTGTAAATAAGTTGAATATAAAAACAAAATAAAAGAAACAACAAAACAAAATAAACAAAACATAGACCACCACATTGATACTTCTCAATAAATAAGCACAATAAAATTGACAATTGACAGCACTGCATTATCATGGCAACCATTAATTTACAGACCGCTAGTCAGTAAAAGCGCTCCATGTACATATATTGATCGAGTTTGTCCAGTAGGGAGTTTGTCACCCTCTCGTAAGCAGCTCGCTGTGTCACTGTTGTAGTCCAGTCTTCATAAGGAGGTGGGTATTTTTTCCTCCAGTGCCTTAGTAGTATCCGTTTAGCTGTTGTGAGAGCCAAAATAATCCATCTTTTCTCGAAACAGGAAAGTCATTGTTCTGAAGCTCAGTGGTCGATCCCAAGATAGACAGATTTGGCACTTTTGTGCAGGACTTATTGCAGGACAAATATAATCTGATGGATGTTATTCCACCAGTCCTTAAGTGCTGGACATGTCCAAAGTATATGTAGTATGGAGGCACCACTCCTGTCACATCTCCAACAAGAGTTTACTAGTATTAGGTTCCATTTATAAAGTAGTTGTGGCGTCCGATGCCATGCAATTATTATTTTTAGTTAAATAAACCTATTACCCATTTCCTTGTACATTATATTAATGTTATTTAAACATGACTTCAAGTGCTCAGGAGATATGTCTAAAGCCAAGTCTCCTGACCAGTGTTTGATAACCTTGAGAAAACGGTCACATAATTGTAATGCCCTTTCCTGAACTTGATCTAGTCATCTGTTCTTCAGTTGGGCTGGCCGTAGGGCAGGTAAGTGGGCCTCCTAGCCATTTAGACAGGGCATTTTGGACATACCTCCCATAGTGATTATGTGGTAGTTTGTATCTATCCGCTATTTGGTTAAAGCTTAAAAAGTGCTTGGTATTGCTATCAAATTAATGTAAAATATAAGTCTGTGGGCAAGTTTTTCCTCACTGGAACCAAGGGTCTAAGGACAGAGGGTGTCACTCCCTGTACAGATTGTAAAGCCCTCAGAGGCAAAATGTGTTTGTGAATTTGGGCTATACAAATAAAATTTGATTTGAAGTTATCCCTGCTTTTTGCCAAATAGTTCAGTTGACTGTTTTGTTTCCAATTAGAATCCGCTTGTTATTCCACAGGGGTGGAAAAAGTCATAACGGCCTGCTCTATGTAGTTTATGCCACATTAATTTAGTGTTATCGATTATTCTGTAATGGCAATTTTGTAATGACAGCCCTCCACTTAATTGAGCCTCTATTTGGAACCAACCTGGCTTATCTCCTGCCTTGTCATTAGGTAACCATGTTGTTATGTGCTCTATACTGAAAGCCCAGCAGTACCATTTGAAGTTGGAAAAAGAAAATCCCCTTCTTTTTGTGTGGGCCTGTAATTTCATACAAACATATTTAAGGAGTGTTTTATGACGTTACTCCTCTCCCAGCAACCATTACAAACTTTCCTTACTGAGGAGTTGGCAACACTGGAGTACTTCCTGTGTGATACAGTCTATGAGTAATGGTGAGGGCTGCTGCAGTCATCTATGGCCGGGCCTCACTGATTACTGTACAAAAGCACAACTTTTTTTACACAATATATTTGCTGAGCTTCAACTCTGATTTACAGAGTTTCCTGATGGACAGATAGCTTTGGCCTCGCTAAACGACTTGCTAAAGCGGCTAACTGCTAATTAACTGCGGCTAACTGGCTCAGCATGGGTTCAAGCACAGCCGCCGAGAACAACGCTACGGAGGTGATTTACAGGCTTTCCTGATGGGAAGATTGCTTAGTAGTGAACTGTTGGATAAACTGAACTGCTGTTATGTCATAATAAACATCAATCAGTGTTCATGACAAGTCCCTACCTGTCTGCCTGGTTTTACAGGAAAAACGTAAAAATGAGGACCGAGGTTTAAAATGCCATGAAACTGGATTTTACAACTCTGGAATGTTATCACGATGGTAATCACAAGTCATCTTTCTTAGATGTTGTTAGATCTTTAATTGTAAACATTTGCAAACTAAACAGCAAAAAGAACATGCCAAGTCATGCCAAGTCATGTCAAGTTTCTCCCTTTCTTTTCACCAGTTATTTTAAGATGGGTATAACTACAGGATCATTACATCAGGAGCATTATCTCTCCGTCTCTCTGCTCATCAGACACCATTCAAACTGAGTCTCAGATGTACAATTCTTAGTTTTTTTAAATTCTTTCAGGCCAGTGTCCATCGATGGACAAACTCAAAAACAACAGAAATCAAATTAAATGGCTGAATCATAACACATTGTCCATGTCCACCCAGCTAAACGCGACTGGTTCCTCCCTCCATTGATAGATCAACCTAAATGGATTACATTTTTATTTTTTATGAACTCAAATATGTATGTTGTAACAAAAACAAAGTAACCAACCCAATGTAACAATGAAAGTTGTTTTTTTATTTGTATAAATTAGACTAAATCTAGGACTAAAACTAGGCCTGTTATATTAGTTAAGTGTAAAAGAGTAGCATACATCTTGGGCACATATTAATAAGCAAACTGCTTCATGGTGTCTTAAATTATTACCAGGCCAAAGGATCATTGGAACATCACATAAATAAAACAAGGGACTACCCTTTAATGTGCAGGCATGCATGCATGCATTACAGAATGCAATTAAGTGCAAAGGAACGGAGGAATGCCGTTAATTCAAACCATTCAGTCAAGCACAACTTGAATCTGAAAGGCATACGGGCAGGATGTCATGGTTTCTGATGTAAGATGAGGAAAATAGTGGGAGGAATGACACAAACCGTGCATCATCCCTCGCTCCCATTCGAGCTGTCTCCCTCATCATGCTCAACTGATCTCACCTTTTCAATCTCCTCTTCTCTTAAGATATAAATCCCTCGGAGGATGACAGTTGCAGATGAGTTACGGTGTGTGTGCATCTGTGTTTGTGCGTGTGTATGTGCATGTGTGTCAGCAGAGTGATAAACTGGGTGTATGACTAAGTGAAGGGAAGAAGAAAGGAACAGTGGAAAAGGTAAGATCTGCTTTCAGTGTGTGGCTGTGCTCACTGTAGCAACAGCATGGCTGTGTGTGGATGTTGTGAATGGTTTCAGACATATCACCTCTAATGTGTCCCTTTTAACCTCTAACTTTACAAAGCACACAGAGCTGCTCAGAATAGCAGCGCAGCAGCAGATCAATGAAACATGAAGTTGGTGTTGTGGTAATTAGCTCTGTCTTTTACCTTGTTGATATCGCCTGTCTACGAGCTGAATGAGAGACTGTTAATGAGGTGTATTTAGATGTCCCTAAACTATGATCAAGTCATTCAGTGTGCTAATTACGAGGAGCAACACATAAACTGAAGTGTTTCCCTTTGATAGTTGTTGACATGATTGCAAAATGTCACACTACACTAATTCCAAGAAAAAGAATTGTGTAAAAGGTAAATATACCCTGAAGAACACGACATCCATGATTCCAGGAACAGTTTGACTTTTCCACTTCCCGTCAGTCCATTACAGAAGAGCTTGGGTCCAGAGAAGTCAGCAGTGTTTCTTGATGTTGTTGATATTGTCTTTCTCTTTGTAGTGAACTTTTTTTTATAGATACAGTATTTTCTAAAGTGTTCCTGAGTCCATGTAGAAATATCCTTTATACAATCATTGTGGGGTTTAATGCAGTGCTGCCTGAGAGGTCAAAGGTCACAGGCATTCAGTGTTGGTTTGGGCCTGCCGTGCTGGGATTTCTCTGGATTCTCTGAACCTTTTATTAATATTATGGATTGTAAATTGTAAAAGCTATGAATTTATTAACTCTTTGGATTCTATGAACCTTTTATTAATATTATGAATTGTAGATTGTAAAAGTTATGAATTTATTAACTGTGTGATTACGTGAAATCCCACTGGGCACTCTACAATGCTGTTTTGAAGTGAAGCGTTTTTCTGGTGGGTGTGGGTGTTTTATTTTGAAATTGGACTGGATTTCGTTGCTGTTTCTGTGCCTGGTTTCCGGCCATCTTGAGCTAGTCTGTGCAGACTGATTGACATGGGCTGCCTGGGGCATCTGTCAAGAACAGCCACGCATTATCCACGGAGCCAAGTGGAGGCTGGGATGATGCCGGAGGGGTGAGGCTGGGACCGCAGTGCACACAGAATGTGTCACACCCCAACCTGGTAGAATTTAGCTTAGAAAGTCTTTTGAGGATGCCTCTTACATAGCCAATTACAATTCTATCACCTGTTACCAGTGAACTGTATTCAGTTGAATATAGGACCAAACTTTTATGACAAATAAATTCAGAAATTAACCAAAAAGTAATGAGAACTCCTGATTAGTGGGAGTTTAATCCAGCAAATTATTCAGTGGAGTCTACCTCATGGAGTTCTCCTGACCTCGTAGCTGCCTCTGAATATCTTATCAGGATCATGGAAAACATTTTAAAGCTGATATGTAAATACACACAAAAGAAACGGAGCACTGTGGTCAGACCTCAGCCAAGTGTTGATGGCATCTGGATACTTTGGACACGTTCTGAAGTTTAAAGGTCACTGAACTTTCTGTCTGCTTCATTTAAGTTAAGTGGGCCACCATCACAGCCACTGTGCAGCATCCCGGTTAAAGTTAGAGCCAGTTTCTCAGTCAAGGGCGCACACACTGTTTGGGAATAAGATCTGACCACAGCGTGAGAATAACACTAGATTTGGTCTGATAAGATTTGATTATCAGCTCCTGCAGTATTTAACCCCAGCCCACCCTCCCAGACTCCGCCAGTTTGTCATTGTACCTTTCATGGTAACTTCATACTTACCAGCTCAGAGTAACTTATTTGTTAAAGATGTTTTGTTGTTGTATTTTTGGGTGCCTGTTTTTGACACCTGTTTGTCTGCTTCGTCCTCCAGGCCTGCCACGCTCAGCCTGGAATTACCATGTAGTGTCTTTTCATGTGGTCTGCATCGTGGGTTCAGTATTGAACAGACAGACAGACCAATTTAAAGTCAATATCTATCAAGTATAGCGGGTAAAAGGAACTCCTCTGCAGCTCCGGGTATAAATTAACACATGTTTTCTTTTTATCCCATAGTTCACTAGATCAGGGGTCACACATGTTTACCTTCTATGTCAGTTAGCCTGTGTGTCTTGTGAGTACCCTCCTACCTGCTCAGAAAGTCTCTGTTCTCAAAGTCAACTTTTCCTTTGGACATTTTCTGAGGGGCTTTAATGTCGCTGTGAGTCAATAAACAACCCAAGCAGTGAAGGGCTGGTCCACAGGTCTTATAGATAGAAACCAATAGAAACATACTCCTTTCCAGGAGACATGTTCCACCTTCCCACCCTGCACTTAGCAACGCTCTGCCACCTGTCATAACTGACAAAGGTGGATACTGCAACAAAGACACAGGTGTGATGTGGGGACTTCACTGTGGGCTTACCACAGCAGATCTTTAGCGTGACAGCCTACACACTTCAGCTCATTTACACACACACATGCTGTGTTCTTCTTTCTCTCCTGTCTCCTCTTGGACAATTATCACCCCTGAGTCCAGAGTTCTGTGTAGTCTAATTGCTATGACTGCTCTGTGTTCATGTTTGCTTTCTGCTGTAGACTACTATTTTATTTTTAAATGATATTATTATCCAATTCAAACTTCATACTTTTCAGTACCTGGATGGTACACTCATAACATGTTGTCCAGAAGTTGTGTGTGGTTGTGTGTTCTGTGTCAGACTTTCAGTTCAGTTCCAGTTGAAAAGGATGAAAAGTTCAGACAGTCAGAATATATGTAAGATCATGCAAACCTGACCGTGGATTCATTTCTTCATATTCATCACACCTCTTCAGGATTGTGTCAGGAGATCCATGAGGCTGAAATCTGAACAACAGCTGGTGACAGATGTGGGGATGTACCAACCGTCTGGAACATCGATCAGCAGGATACCAGTGTTCGATCATTTGTGCTCATCATTCAGCATGTTATTTTATCAAACTTTATTACTGCAGCAGGAAATGCTAAAGTATCTAAAAATATCAAAGTAAACTGCTCTTATGAATGTTATATAAGAGAATTTATGTTGAATGAAGCTGTTAACGTTTAGAATTAATCTGATGTTGTTACGAAAGACAACAAAAGACTGAAAGAAAGTACTCACATATGGCACATGTTGAGTGTGTGCTGAATCAAAGAGACATATTTATAGAAATTAATTACTCAAACAATTTGATGACTTGGCTGGTCATCAGTGGCTTCACTCCATTATTCAGGTTTTAAGAGTCAACAGAACTGGGGTGTAACAAAACAAATGTGAAACATTAACAACATTATACTCCTTCTAACAGTATAATAGAATCACAATAAACACAACATATTCAGCCAGGATTATAATATTAAATCAATCAGTTTTATAAGACTTGTTCCCAATACATCTGGTCACAATTATTTTACCAAACGTTTATGAAATAACCTCTCTCATTCATCCTTTGTTTACAGGTGACTATCAACCTACGAGCTGCCTGGTCACCTTGGCAACGGTCAAGTACAGCGCTGCTAGTGAGCTGTTTGTGCTCTGCCTCCAACCCTAGGTTCTATTAAATGAAAGAAAGAGAAAACAAATAAACCACTTTGATAAAATAAAATCTGAAAATATAAATTACAAAACACTTTGACATTCTTCTACACACGTGTATCAGTGGAGCTGGGCAAACTTTACATTTGATATCCCTTGACATATTTTGACCATGGATTGTTTAAAACATGGACATATTTATGACTTCACCTAGAGTCTGTGTGAAGCTCAGTGTTGTGGCTCTGGTCACCAGCATCTTGGCAGTCCTGCCTCTGTCCTGATAATGCAAAAAAAATGGGAAGGACATGCAGCGTGGGTGGACCTGAGATGGGCTGAATAAAGCCTGGTTGCTCAAACAAGCTTCTGTAACAGCACCCAATCAAAGAGCTCATCTTTTAGTTCAACAAAACTTTAAGCCTTAATACCATTTGAACAGGTATATATAAAAAATAATAATAATAATAATTTAAAAAAAATCACCCTCAGTACAGTTGTCATGAACAGGGAAATTAGCTATAGAGACCAAAACTGTTTTGGTCAAAATACCTGTGAGTCAGTATTTTCAAAGAAAAGGAGTCATGGGGGCTATAGCTAGAACTCTATACATTTAGAATGAGAGAGAAGCTTGATGTCCGGCAGCTGTTAGGACAAACATTCAGCAACATTCAGACCTGGGGCCTCATGTACAAAGCTTGTGTACGCACAAAAAAAAAAAAATCAAATATCATGTTTTCTTTATTTCTTTATTTTCTGCTGGTAAAATTGGAGCTGCAGAGCTTTCTAACAAGCCCCTGATTGTCTCCCTGTGTTCAGTATTCTTGTCAGTAAAAGTAGGCGTAAAATGTCATATTTATCCCTGTTGACAGGGAACCAAACAGAATCTCTTCTTCATTCACTAGAATCTTTAGCTCAGACTCCGTGAATTTTTTTTTCCTTTGTTCATCGCGTTTTTGATCAGACAAAGGTGAATCTGAGGTCCAGGGCCTATTTAAATAGATTTGCATATGTAAATGGGGCGTGGACAGGTAGGAGTTGCATGTGCACTGAATTCCACGTTGATTGGGATGTACAAAAGATATAAAAATAAAAATCACTCGAGGCAGAAACAAAAACTCATGAACAAACACGCTTACATGTAGACTGTAACAAGAGTTGGAACTGGCTTAGGTGCACAAACAAGACGAAACACTTGGCACAAGACAAAGGGAGAAGCAGACAATAGAGATAGAGTAATGGAGAACAGGTTAAAACAATCAGGGCGGAGAAGACAATCAGACCGGTGACACATGAGGAAGGGAAAGTGACCTGAAATGAGAGGGCAGGTAAATTTCAAAATAAAACAGGAAATGACAAGACATAACAAAAACCCAACTTGACCTCACCGCGATGTGACATACAGGGTTCCCCTTAAACCACTCAAGTGTTGCTTTGCTGTGTGTTTGGGGTCATTGTCCTGCTGGAAGGTGAACCTCCGTCCCAGCGTCAAATCACACAGAGTGGTAGAGGTTTTCCTCTATCCCTGTATTTAGCATCATTCATCTTTCCCTCAATTCTGACCAGTCTGACCAGTCCCGGCATCTGAAAAACATCCCTACAGCAGGGATGGTGTTCTTTGGGTGATGTGATGCGCTTGCGCCAGACATAGCGTTTTCTTTGATGGACGAAAAGTTCAATTTTAGAGCACCTTCCTCCATACATTTTGGGGGTCTCCCTTTTCGGGAACTCAGAACTTGCCATTTTGTTTTTTGCTGAAAGTAATGGCTTTCTTCTGGCCACTCTGCCATAAAGCCCAACTCTATGGAGCATTCGGCTTATTGTCGCCCTATGTACAGATACTCTGGTCTTTGCTGTGGAACTCTGCAGCTCCTCTAGGGTTTCCATAGGTCTCTGTGCTGCCTCTGATTAATGCCCGCCTTGCCCGGTCTGTGAGTTTTGGTGGGCAGCCATCTCTTGGCAGGTTTGCTGTTGTGCCATGTTCTTTCCATGTGGTTATGATAGATTTGATGGTGGTCCTGGGGATCATCAAAGATTTGGATATTTTTTTATAACCTAACCCTGACTTGGTCTTCATAACAACATTGTCCCTTACTTGTTTGGAGAGTTCCTTGGTCTTCATAGCTGTGTTTGGTTAATGGTACAGCCTCTGGGGCCTTTCAAAAAAGGTGTGTATATGTACTGACAGATCATGTGACTCTTAGATTGCACACAGGTGGACATCATTTCACTAATTATGTAACTTCTGAAGGTAAATAGTTGCACCAGAGCTTTTTATGGGCTTCATAACAAAGGGGGTGAATATATATGCACATGCCAATTTTCAGTTCTTTATTTCTAAAAAATAGTTTTATGTATATATTTTTCTCATTTCACTTCACCAACTTAGACTATTGTGTTCTGATCCATCACATACAATTCAGATTACAAAAACATTGAACTAAAGGCTGTAACGTAATGAAATCGGTAAAAAGGGGGGTGGTGGGGTGATTCCTTTTGCAAGGCACTGTATTTGTTTAAATCAAACCTACAGCCTTAATCTGCGCACTGATACACTGGTCTTCCTTTGTTTTTTGTGTCTGTTTATTTTTTATTTGATCTCTTGTAAGAACATCCATTTTCTTTATCCCTCACTTTAATGGTCGTTTTTTTATGGGGAGCCCCTTCAAGACACTATGCACAATCCGGCTTTCTTCAATTCGGTTCAAAACATCTATCTTCTGAGTAGTAAACATTTATTGCTTATAGGATTGAAGTGTGTCTTGGTTGTTTAGTGGTTCAGACAAATACCACACACTGTGACTGCAATGTCCCTGGTTTGATCTTGTCCTGGAGCTTTGTGTTGCGTGTTATTTCTTCTCTCCATCCTCTCATTTTAATCAGCAGAGACTTCATTAGAAATGTTTTATTGACACAATAAAGATGAGAGAAGAGTCTTTGGCAATTGGACTCCATTGTGATGCTGTGCATGGTATAGGAGTCCAGACACTGGTGGTGATTAGATGAGGAGAAGATGAGGCTGAAACCTGGATGGATGTGAGGAGGAGTTAGCTGGGTGCTGGAAGTGATGAAACTGGAGGTGCATACTCTAAACTCCATGTCTTGTCACCTTGTCAAAAAAAGGAATCTTAGCTCTAAAAAGTTGTAGTTTACATTAATTTAGCCAATTTCTAACCAAAATAAGTTTCTTGAGAAAGTTATGGCAGAACAATCAGTTCAGCTTTCTAACTAGTGAACTGATTTATTGGTGAATGATAAGCAAGTGAGCTAAGGATTTAGTTGAACAACCCAGAGCAGTCATTGGATAAAAAAGACTTGAAAGAACTGTAACACACATACTGGCTAATTTGTTATAAATCCACAGCAGCTGTAACAATATAACCACTGACACATGAAGTGAATAACGCTGATTATCTCATTATCATGTGGATGGCAGCAAATTTTGTCCTTGAAGTTGATGTTTGAAGCAGAAAAAATGGACAAGCGTCTCTGATAAGGACCAAATTACCATGGCTAGATGACTGGGTCAGACTAACTCCAAAACTACAGCTCTTGTGGGGTGTTTCCAGTTTGCAGTGGTTAGTACCTGTCAAAAGTGCTCTACAGAAGGAAAAGCAGCAGGTTCATGGGCGATAAGGGCACCTCGGCAGTGCCCAGGAGGTGAACTGGCACCTCTCCAGCTACCAGTCCACCTTCCATATTTGGTCCATGCGGGACCGACCACCCTCCGGTTCCCAAGCCAAGTCCCAATGGACTGAGCTACTGCCGCCCTGTTTACGTTAATGGAACATCAACAGTTAGCTATCTATTATGTCTAGGAGGCCAACATTCAGTTTCCTCGACTCTGGTCACCAGGCAACTTTGAGATAGGCTGGCACCTGAACTCCTCCAGAATTCCAAATAGCAGCCTTGCATGCCAAAGAGAGAGTGTCTTCTCTAATATGATTCAGTGCTGTCACTGTCTCTGACTTCAAGGCCCGTGCATGACCTTGTGTAACCAAAGGATAGCAAATTCATCTGTGGAATGTGCTGGACAAACAAGTCCGATCCATGAAGGCCCCACCTCGCAACTTCCAACTGTCTTTGTGCAAGATACCATAGCCCATCTTTAGAGGTCTAGTGTATTCCATGCCTTGATGGGTCAGGGCTGTTTTGGTGGGAAAATTGGGGATCTACACAGTGTTAGACAGGTGGTGTTAGGTGTTCTGACTGATCAGTGTATGCATCTGGTTAAAATTAAAAAAAGATTTAATTATAAAATTGACTGTGTTAGAAGTTTCTACTGAAGCTCACAAAAGTGTCAAAACTATTGCCACATGGTACGTGAGATGATTAAACAGTTTTGGCTGTACTGTTCTCTAGACTTTAATGAAAATTCCTCTCTCCCATCTCATATTTACTACTATTTACTCTATCTTCTCCTCCTCTATCCTGCTCTCTGATCAGTGGGTTGAGGTGAAGCCATTCGCTCTTATCAGCAAAGGCCAGTGTGTCATATAAGCGGGGGTCACGTACGCTTGCATGCACCCACACATACACAATAACTGAGAGGGAATGGAGAGAAAATGCAGTAAAGGGTGAGTGAAATACCCTGGGATCAAATCAGACCTGTGTGCTGCATTACAATGCTGTTCTAAAAAAACCTGTGTGATCTATTTTAAAAGGGTTTGAAGCAGTGAATATTAGAATATACTGAATTTTATATGCACTTTGTTCATCCATATCCATCTATTTTCATGCACTTATTCAGAGGTCAGCAGTGTCAAATTCCAGGCCAGTTGGGATGTATAGTTTCTCCATCATGTACTGATGTGACCAGAATACATCTTCAGAGTGGTGTGTATATGGGGTGCCATTTTATTTAAGTAATTAGCATTCCTATGAAACACTTCATTCATAATAAACTAAAGAAATGTGGAAATAAATACATAAATAAATACAAGTATAAATATACAGGGAGGAGTTCAGAATATTCTTTTCCTTCAACTATAGTCACAAGAGTTTCCTAACACCTCAAGGCCCACATGTGACCTTGTGTAACCTAAGGATAGAACAGTTGCTGGGTTGGAACATGCTGTAGTCTTCTTGTAACCTAGTACACTGAAAACGGTAAATCACATTAAATTGTGGGAATTATAACATTGTAACGAAAATTTCATTCACCACACATTCATACCACCTGTGGTATCTCTTGCAGTGCTAGCCATTTGTCAACATCCAAACATATAAAACGATATAAAAACACATGACATAAACTTACCACTCAGAAATGTCCTGTTGTCCCCTCGGTTCTCTGACATGTTCTGGGGCCTCTTCATTTTCAGGGTCTGACTCTGGCTCAAACATACAGTACATGTTTACCGGCAGCCATGCCCAGTGCTTGTGCTCATCTGTTGTCATGGCAGCCTGATGCTGAACTCACATCAGCATGGTGGGCGGAATGAACAGCAGCTCATTTGCATTTAAGGGACAGACACTAAAATCAAATGCCTGAGCACAGAGCGATAAATACAGGGTATAGGGCTGCTGTGCTTGATCCCTGAAGAATTTTGAACAAAGGTTTTCACAGACATGTCATTAAGGTGTCTGGGACCTGTGTGAACTGGTGGATAAGGGGCATAATTCTCCTTAAAATAGAAATATTAAAACTAAATCTTTCTTACTAATTTAAGATTTTAACACGACTCATAAATAAATGAACTGAGAAATTTGATTGTTTTTCGCAAATAATATGCCTATTTTGCATTTGGAGCTTAAATTACATAATGTAGCATTGAGGATTGAAACCAGATCGGACCACCAGAGAGGTGAGCAAACCGGCATCACAGCAGCTTTGGTGGAAAACACAGTGGGAGGCACACTGTATCTTTACTTTGTTATTTTAAACAGTTTTTGTTTCCATATGCATTTGTGCTGCTTTTGCTTACGTGTTGACGTGGAGAGTCATTGAACTGCACTCTTCAGGTCTGTCAGGACACTTTCACCTGGGCTCCGTTCTGGGTCTTAGTTTCATCCACTTAGTGACATTCAGAGACTCGTCACAGCACTGAAAGGATGTATTTCTATTTTCTGCAAGAAACCACTGTGACGCGGCTGATGTCACGCTCTGTGTCCAAGCCTCTCTACAGACTGTAGGCTTCAACCACGCTCTTTGGCACGTGGCAATGACTTTTGTTTCTTTTGTTACCATGAAGAAGCTAAAATGAGAATTTTCTCTGGTCAGGTTTTAGGTTTTTTAACACTTTTCCTAGACAACAAACTGCCCTTGGGCTCCTTGTGTTTCTCTCTCTGTGCCTTTTCCATATTGTCCAAATATTTTCATCATTTTTTTTTTTTTATGTATTAAACTCTCTCTGGTGTGTCCATCGCAAACACCACATAGAAAAACAGAGCCACATGTGGTGTGTGACTAAAATTATTACCAAGTAGAGGAGGGAATAAATTATGTAAGTTACACCCACACACACACACACATTCATTCCCACCGCACTGTCCAGGAGGTCTATCCATCTTCTCCATATATATACTCACCTGACAATCCTCAGCTGATAAGGAAGCTGTTTTTCCCAGATATAAGTACTCATACATCTCATCAGTCAGGGCCATGTGTGGGAGAGAGACAGAGCAGAGGAAGATATTTAGACCCGGCATGAGTGAGAGGAGGCTGTGTTTCTGTAAAACTAGGCGTCCACATGGTTACCTGAAGAAATGATGGAAAAATGTGGGAAAAGCATCTCTGTAAAACACAGGTAATAAATCTAACTTGTTGCTGGATAAGATAATACATGAATTACACTGTAATTGTGTCAACTGGACAAGACAACTGCAGTTGGCACACATCCTTAAATTCATCACAACATCTGTTTTTCATATACAAATGATGAAATGAAAAATGATAAAATACCAGCACGCTGCTTGTTTTGTCCTCAAATACCCTTTAATTCACAATAGACATGACATGACACAAGCCATAATGTGTGTGTTCAGAAACATCTAACAAGAATATATATACTGCATGTTATATTGGCCGTGTGTAAATATGTTCAGTTGCTCTATTAGAATAGCCTGTTGGCTGCCTGCTAACACACGGACAGTAATGTGTGAATGTAAATAATCAGTGAATGATGATGGTGGACTTAAGTGCATATGTGTAATTATGTACATGTTAGGATACATATGATATCATTCATGGAGTGCATTGTAATGACAGTGGTCTAATGCCACATATCCATATTAGGGTCATGGAGAGAACATGTAAACAGAAAGGCCACAAGTTTGTTCGAGTTTGGTTTCAAACCGAGGACCTTCTTACAACATGCTGCTGCAATAAATGGAACGGAACACCTGAGGTTGAGTCTTACTATTTAATGGCAGAATGGCGGCTGTGAAAAAAGGTCTGTGAAAAAAGGTCTATTAGCTGCTTATCATCTCAGCACTAGCCCTGTTTAACTATTTCTGTCAGCATGGTTGTGTGCTAAAGTTTTTTGGTGGGTCTTGTTTATTGTAGAATCACACACACACCTGTTGTGATTAATAAATATCAATGAAGATAACATCCTACCACCACTGCAGTGCCAATGCACCACAGTGGTTACCGTAGAAAAGCGGAAGTAGTCTCTTGGCATTCCTGCCTCTACTGCCGCCCAGCTAATCCAAAAATGGTCAAAGAGGTAGAGCGTGGGTGGAGCTGAGGTGGGCTGAATGAAGCCTGTTTGCTGAAACAAACCACCTGTTAATGGCACCCACCGTCAGTAGAGTTGTCAGAAATGGGAAAGTGAGCTATAAAGAGCAAAACCAGGCTGTAAACATGCTTATTTCTGCTGTGAAGTTGGACATTTGAACATGGACACTTATAGAGGGGGACTCATCCTATAGCCAGCCTCAAGTGGACGTTTGAGGAACTGTTTTTGACACTTCTCAGTGCCGCTTGGTGGTTAAATACTCCCAACCAGCTACAGTTTAGTCCAAGCTATCAGTCATCCGTATGCCTGATATGAGCACTCTGTTCCATTTGTTTGGTTGCATCTAAAATCGAATCTAGTAAGCATTGCAAACTTAACTCACTGGTTAATACACTAATCCAATACTTAATGCAGATTCTCAAGGTAAAGCCAATGGACTTTACCTTAAGAATCTGTATTAAGTATTGGATTAGTGTATTAACCAACCATCTTTAATAATTAGACACATCCAGATAACAATTCCTTCATGACAAATGCTTTTCCTTCTCATTCTTTGTCTGTTCCTCTTCACCAATAAGGAAGTACATAGTGTGTTTGAATGCATGACATTTATGTGACATAACATCAAATTTATCTGGTGTCATTTCCTTCAAAGAAATACATATTTTATTTCAATTTATTATATTTGGACCAATACATTGCTCCAAGTGTTCCCCATGATTTTAAATTGTCACACATCAAAGGGAAGAAATACACTGGATTATGTTTCCTGTAATTTATGTATTTTCTTTTTGTTTCCTCATCTCATCTGACCGAGGGTCCATTATATGAATTGAAATGTCTTTAAACAAAGCAGACTCCAATCACTTTGCAGGTCATGCACTGGAAGACAGAGGAAAGAGGAGACAAGGCGGAAAGGAATTGGAAAGAACCTTAGGTCAGTCCACTGGATGAGCCGTGGCCTCGGGCATGTGCACTTCAAAACGATTAACATCAAAATGTTAAACTAAGGGCATTGCATTATGCTGTGCCTATGGTCCAGTATTGTTAGGTGGACATGGCACACACCAGTCCACACACCCTGTCAAAATTATTTTTTTCCCCACATTGCTTTAATTTTTCAGTTATACTTTCATGTTGATGTTAATTTTGATACAAATGTATACATTTATACAAATACAAAAATATACAACTATATCTCTGCATTTGATTTTAGGTAAGCTTGTTTTGACTTCTCACCATCAGCACCATCTACCATGTTTAAAAGTAAAGTGTGGGGTCAAATCTGTCTTATAATAACTGAACAGCCCTCAGTAGTTTGAGTTAACCAAATCTCAGAGAGTACCTTTCAAAGTTCCTTTTTAGTACAGAATTCCCCAATTTTCTCCCCCTCTACTGCAGTTTAGCACACTTGAAACAGACAGGGAATTTTGTACTAAAAATATTGTAACTTTGGAATAAATCCAATTGACTTGCATAAATTAGACGCTGAAGCCTCATATTGGACTTGGCTGAACTAAGAAATACATTATTGCGCAGAATGAGGACTGTAGATTGTCCCTCAGCTCTAACATTTCAATCACTTCAGGAAATGATTCATATATGGACACAAGGGGTGATAAGAAGTAAGAAAAACTGTGACAATGACACGTGAACACAGAAAATGTGGAAATATGTGAAGCTTCAATCTCCTTTTTAAAATCACAAAAATTCTCTGAATTTGTGCTCAATATGGCCCTGAGTTAAGATGCAGTGGAAATTATCCAGATAAAATGATGGAAGCCAAATAAAGTTATGGCTTCACTACAAAGTCCAAACAGTCTTTTAATGCCTTTGTAAAGTAGAGCCATCCATCAGGCCTTTTGCCAAATGAGACCTGGTGCTTCTACATGCAAAATGCAATAAAGAGGCTGGCAGAGGCAGCCAGTATTACTCTTGTTTTCAATGGCAATTATCAGCGCCGGTCCTGGCCACATTTGCGCCCTGGTCTGGCCTGGGCCCGCTCCGCTAACTTAATGAGCGGTATCGAAAATTTGCGAGGTTTTTTTCATTTTCGGGCGCTCGTGCGCCCCCCACGGAGACGGCGCCCTGGGCGGCCGCCCACATTGCCCATAGCTAAGACCGGCCCTGGCAATTATGCTAATGTGTAAAAGTATAGTAAAAACTGTGACAGTCCCTCAATGATGTTAAAATGCTCCACAGAGCACAGTTAAACTAGTATGCTGCAGGACAAAAAGGAAATAGGGTCTAGACACCTGAAAAAGGCATCATTTCTGAATTACAAATAGGCCAACTGAGGGAGAGAGAGGCTGAAAGAGAGAATCAAAGAGAAAGAATCCAAACAGAAGAAGAAAAGGAAGAGAGCTAAAGAGTGACGGCCTCTCTAGCCTTGGGCAGCCTGCTACTGTAAAAGCTGTGATTTATTCTGCCATCATCTCAATAGATATATGATCTGAGTCTCAGCCTAGCCTGTCACACCACATACATATTGAGTGGCCCACAAGAATAGGGAGGGCTTGATTTATTATACAGCTATTTATTACACTGGGTGGGCATGGCAGAGAGAGAAACACACGAAAACAGCTTGAGATTAAATTTCCAAGCCGATCTATTACATCTGATGATAACAATAACAGGCAAAATAAATCAGAGCTAATCTGTGTCTCCTCACCACGGAGCTTCAACTTTTTCTTCAACCATACAGAACAAATACAGATTCATTAGTGCAAACGTTACATTTGCAAAAGGGGGGAAATGAATGTCGCCGTCCAGACAGAAGGCTCATGTTCTGTGTAGAGTTTTTGGGAGAAAACAAACAAACAAACAAAAATTACCAACACAAAATAAGAGCAACACATTCTGTTATTATTGTCTGTTATTATTATCTGTATTTTTTTTTTCTGCTCATGCAAGTGTGTCTTAAGACAATGTAAGCCTTATTCACATGGGGCTACTAGACCTTTTGTGATTTAGAAATTACCCCCATGTCCAAGACAAATTCACACAGGATGAATAAAGTTTGTGTTTTACTTAAATATACTGACACTGGACCAAGCAGCAATCACAGTGGCTGTGAATTGAAGCCAACACTGTATAAAAAACTACTGCTCGTCCTCAAACATCTACTTGAGGCTGGCTCCAGAAGTGAGTCAGTCTCCATGTCTCCAAGTCCCCATGTTCAAATGTCCAGCTTCACAGCAAAAATAAACATGTTTACAGCCTGGTACAAAAAAGAGTTTTGGTCTCTGTAGCTAATTTCCCCGTTCATGACAACTGTACTGGGGGTGAATTTATATACAACTCACCTGTTCAAATTATAGGCTAAAAGTTGACGGGTGGGTCCGCCAGATGGCTAGTTTGAGCAACCAGGCTTCATTCCTACCTCAGCTCCACCTCTATGCTGGGATAGGACTGTGGACCATGTAGGACTGCCAAGATGGTGAGGGCCAGTGCCACAACACTGAGCCCTACAACGGCTCTTTAGAAACCTGTGGGTGATGTCACAGAGACTACGTCCATGTTTTATACATTTTTGGCCCTTAAATATGCATATGCACACTTAGCCTAATTGCTGTGCACAGTGAAGAATATTATTAAAAGAAATGAGATCAAATGATACATAACCTCCCAATGTATGAGAAAATATTTCTCTTCTTTACCGCATGCTGGCATGGAACTCTCCAGCTACCTTTCAAAGAAACACCCTTTTGGCCGGTGTAAACTAAAATGTACACAATCAGATCATCTGAATAGGCAACACCATGTGGGAGGAGAACTTGCAGACTCTTGAAGTCTTCACTTGACTTGCCCAAGCATCTCTATGTTGAATTTGACTGTATGTGGATTTGAAAAAGCCATGTCACCTACTTAAGGGGGCAGGTGAGAGCCCTTTAGGTTAGGGTTTGACTGGTTACTACAGGAGTTTCTGTCATGATTTCTCCCCTTTTGTCCATCCCATAACCAGTCTGCTCAGTCCAAGCGTAAACCTTTTGTGGATACATGCAACATACCTTTGGCAGTGTAAAGTCATTTTTAAGCCATGTCCCTCTGCTTGCCACTTCTTGATGCCAGTGCTGTGGGAGTCACATTGCGAGGTCGACCATCCAAAGTGTAATTTTCAACACTAAGATAACCAGGTCAGTTACTCCACAACTGAAAAAAAAAAAACGCTTTGCTGTTGGCACTCCAACATTGGAAACTATGTGTTGGCTGCAGTCCTTTTCCTGTTGTAACAGATCACAACCCTTTCATCTTTTCGTCACACATGTACAATTATCACCAACATCTCAGGCGGTGCACTCTGATCATGCAAGGTTACAACTTTAAAATCTGTCACAAGAAAGATTCAGAAAATGTGATGGCAGATGCCCTGTTAAGGTTGGAGTATGAAGTGAGAAATGAAATGTGAGTTGGCAGGTTACAAAACATTGGGTTGTGTCTAAAGGGGGAGGAATATTTCTGATGCTCCTTCTATGTATAACTTTACTCCTTGTGTTAATGTGTATCCTAAGCTACGTGTGTGGTTCCCCTGTTTCTGATTGGCTCCAGCTGGTGAGGTGTGGCCATCATTGCCTTCCAGCCAAGCAGTCCAGCCCTCCAATCCACAGCATGCAATGTGGGGCACTAAGTCAGTAAAGTTTGACCAGCCTGACAGTTAAGGGGCTCTTATCAGACATGCCCCTCAGTGATGATTGAATGATTGTTATTTATTGCATTAACTTGTTAAATGAGGGACTTGTTATCTACCTGGCGCCTGGGCCAGGTGTATTTAAAATACTTTTTATTATACACCCACAGAACCTCTTTGTTTACTGGGTTTAGAGGTGCTGTTTTCCTGTTTTTTTCAGATTTTTCCTTTATATATCAGATTATATTTATTTCTTTAGTTTGAGCAGCATCCATTCACCCTTTCCCCTGCGTAGTCGTCCTCATTTTACATTATTAATCTCAATGTCTGGCAATAAATAACTTTATTTTACCGAATACATCTGCATATATGTTTCCCTAACACAGCTGGGTCACAGTCATCCACCGCATCATATTAAAATCTTTGAATAAAGGCATGCTTGTTGTGCGAATGCATCATAAATGACAGTGTTCTAAAGTTAAGTCTTTGAAGAGAAGAAATTATTCAAATTAGGTTAATAAAATGACAATTGTGCTCTGAATATGATTCAAATTTGAGCAGAGTGCAGGAAAAAAGTCACATTAAATGACATTATGAATGAAAAACAAAGAGGATGCCTCCAATTTTAGATTCATTCCCAGTTAATCACAATTCAAAATTGTGACATCTCGCACTTCCAACCCCTCGCTTAGATAAATGAGGACAACTCTTGTATATATATTTTTTTTCCTTTTTTGAAGCGCCACCTTAAATTAACTGAACATCCATGCTGAAAGCTTAATTATCTGCTCAGTGAAATGTGAAATGTGCCACGTCACACATCTTCAAACCATGTCGAGTCTCTGGCTTTCAGCTTTTCCCCCCTCGCCTGCAAAACTCCAAATTTCACATTTAAATAAATAGCTTCTTTTCTTCCTGTCACGATTGTGTGTGCGACTTATCTCCGATGTGCAGCCGTGAAGAGAGCAGGTATATTTTTATTCCTCATATCTCAGAGAGAAGGATACAGCAGGTGAAGTCTTGACTGTGGCACATGGTTTGCAGAGCATGTAGGTTGTTGTTAACGACAGCATTTCACAAGCAGGTAGCACGAGCTGGCCAGTGCTGCTGGATATGTCTGGATATATCTGAGCTGAGACACAGTTTGTCTGTCTGCCGGTCTTCCTCCGTCCATCACTCATCACGCACAGGTCACTCCACTTTGGGAACAACATTTATCATTTGTCTTTGCTTTTCTTTTCCATTTAAGAGCTTTATCAGCCCATCGTCACGCCTCGCTGGTGCTGTGGCAAGGCTGTGTGTCACTAGGTAGTCGGTGCTCCTGCTGTTACTCAGACCATTGAAGCATTGCGCATCATCATCACATGCTACTTGGCAGCAAGTAACAGCCCTTTAATGCATGCCCTCCTACTTTTTCCTACAAATTTAGTTGTTACCAATTTGCACAGTGTACCACAGTCCCTGCTGCTGATAATCCCCACTGTTTTCCTGGCAGGGGTGCAGGCTGACATGTACCTCCTCTGATATAAATGAGCTGTCTCTCAAGTCAGAGGTTGTCTTCTTAGAAAGAAGGGTGGGAATCTGTCAGTAGACCAAAAGCTGAACTGAAAATTTCCGCCTTGATGAAGCGATCTATAGCCTCCAAAACAGTAAAAGAAAAACCTGGTAGATTTGGCCTCCATCCATCCATTCAACCATCAACGCATCCATTTCTTTCCACTCATCTGGGGTCAGGTGACAGTGGCAGCAGGTTTAGCACAGCGTCCCCAGGGGCATTCACAAGGGCTATATAGTATGGGATCTGCTCCAGGGTCTCTTGCCAGTTGTAGATGCCTGGAAGACCTCCAAAGGTAGACATCCAAATCAAACGCCACAACCACCTCAGCTAGCTCCCGTCGACACGAAGAAGCAGTGGCTTTACTCTGTGCATCCTCCCTCCTTATCTCTAAGGCTGAACCCAGACACCCTTCACAGGAAACACATTTCTGCTGCTTGTATCTGTGATGTAATTCTTTCGCACTACCCAAAGCTCATGACCATAAGTAAGGATTGGAACATAAACAGACTGAAAAAAGGCCTTCTGGCTCATCTCCCTCTTCCTCGGAACAGTCAAGTACAATGTCTGCATTACTGCTGATGCTGCACCACACATCCATCCAGCAAGGATATAGCTATTTGGCCTCACAAACCCACCCCTAGCTGTAGCTTCTTAGTCTTATTGAAATTGAAGCTGCTGTTGCTATCTCTCAGGAGGTCAAAAGACACAACACTACTCTGCCCAGTCACAGGAAGTGATTCCCTTTCCGTTTACATGCATGATTTCTTGATGTTGCTTAGTCATTTGCCCCTCAGAAATGTTTTTCTCTTTGTCCACCTTTTCTCTTCTACACTTCAGAAGTAGTTCACTTTGTATTACAACAAACAACATACGAATGCCACAGTCGCAGGTCCAAACAAACAAAAAGTAATTTTTGATAATGGCAGGTTTGCACATCTTTTAGCTAGTAAAACTGAAAGCACTCATTTGTGGTTAAAGTAATCCATATGCAACGTCTGATTACACTTTAAATAATATTAATACACTTTAAATTTAAAGTTCAGTGCAGTCACATTTGGTTAGGTTTACGGTTTAAGTTTAGAAAAACATTCAGTTTCACTTTGTCCTTTTAAAATGCCCACTTTATCCACAGGTGCTCCAGCAACAATTTGAGTCCACCATCCAGAGGTAAGTGGCACTCAACAGACCAAAAAAGAGAAGGAGCAAGATTAGAGCTGACTCACCGCCCTCAATGGTCAGAGGAAAAAATAAAACCTAAAGCAACTGGGCAACATTACAGGTGTTGCAGCTCAGGACCGATTTGTGTAATTGTGACTGATGGTCACCTCTTTCCATACACCTGGTAAATCAACGTGATCACATGAAAGTTCCTAAACTGCAAGTGCAACATCAATCAGTTGATTGGTGCACAGTGGATTTCTGGACGCCACGGCACACTACCTCCTTTGGAATGAGAAATGCTTGTAATCTCCTACTTCCAAAGCCAGGTAGTGCCTCTTCACACATCCTCACCTGATTGTGAGAGCTTGACATGTTCTACTTTTCTAAACGTGTAAAAACTCAGGTTTTACTTTTTCCCAAATATTGTGACTTTGGTGAATTGCAGAGGTCGCCTTCTCAGAAAGAAGGCTGGGTGGCCATCAGTGGACTAAAAGCTGAACCTGAAATTCCTGCCTGGATAAAATAATGTATCATTTAAATATAATTTAAAAGGAAATCCATCTATCCATTTCCTTCTGCTTATCAAAGGTCTGCTCATGGTGGCAGCATGTTTAGCAGGGTGTTCCAGAGGTCCCTCTCCCCAGAAACACATTCCAACTCCTCCTGAGGCATTCCCAGGTTGGCTATAAAACCCCTCCAGCAAGTTCTGGGTCTGCCCCGAGGTCTTCTGCAAAGGAAGGTGCCCAGGAAGATGTCTGAACATATAATGGCTTTGGTCAGTTACCTCAAAGCAAAGCATGTATCATGTCAACATAAACAGCCATCTCAATCATTCAATATGTGACTGTAACTGTGTGAAGCAACCCCTGTACTTCTTTTCCTGAAGGCTTCTATATGTAACATATATCTTCTGTCATTACGTCTTTGTTTCAGGTGCGGCAGCCCATCTCTTCTATAATACATTATCTTGATCCCTCTAGTCCTGCCTCTACTCTGTCCTCCAAGTATCGTTTCATCTCCTTCATCAATTGAACTGAAACTGAATTGAATGAATCACTGCTGAGTTCCTGGCACTCACTTTTGCTCTTCTTTCCATTTATAAACCACCATTCCTCTCATTCTCTTTGTTGCTCATCTCACATCTATCCCAGCTCCTCCTCCTCCCCCTCCTCCCCCTCCTCCTCCTCCTCCTCCTCCTCCTCTAGTCTTGCACCACAACTCTCAGTAAAAGCATGTTGCATCTCATTCTTGGTGCCAAAGTTTCTTCTAGTTGAAAAACAGTGCCTTTCTTGACTTCATAAGTTAAGCTCAATTAACACTTGCAACACACTGCATCAAACCACTGAGGCAGTATTTGTAGCAGGCTATTGTAGGATTCTTTCAGATGTTTGTTAATGTGTTGCTAACGGTTTGGATGCAATCCATCTGTTACCTTGCAGTTTTCAGTTCATTTTATTTTCAGCTCATCGTGTAAATAATCCAGCGCCGCTTCATTAATTTCTGTTTCTGTCCGTTCTCTCTTTGTGTGTCACACACTGTGTAATTGTTCTTTTTGTACACTTGTGTACGGTTATGGATACAGACCAAACGATAACCTCTGTGCCTGTGAAGTGAAGAATTAACAGTGTCACCTGTGTGACGGGTGGATACAGTCACAGGTGGCTATTTTGAGCAACCAGGTTTCGTTCAGGCCACCTTAGCTAGACCTCTTTGTCCATTTTTGGATTAACTAGGAGACGGCGACAGCGGGACTACCAAGGTGGCAGCAGCCATCACCACCACCGCACTGAGCTTTGCAATGTCTCTTCACAAACACAGACTACGTTCATGCTTTATACAGTCTGTGTTACAGACTTTTCTCCACCTCTCTACACTCATGTTTGTCAAAAAAAGAGACAAGATACACAATGAAAGTTAAAAAATTAATTTAATTTGACAGCAGTTTTATTTTCAAAAGTGTCTTTCTGTAAAGCGAATTTAAAGTGTGTTGTCTACATGCTAAGAATGTGTTGTTAAGGTAATGAAGATGTTTCCTGTCTTTTGTCTAATTTGCATGCTTCTTCAGTTGACTTGAGCTCCCAGGGTTACAGTACCATCCTCTGTTTGCACATTCATTCTATCTACTAAACTGAACACATGCATCTGTAATGATGATTGGGTCAGTCATTAATGAATTGTTTATGTCTGTGATACTCTGCGTGCTTTTGTCTACACAACAGGACCTTTTCACGGCAGACATGTTGATTTGTCAGGCCAGAAAAAGCACAGACAGAACTAGTACCATTCATGATGGCTCCATTCTATTAAGTGTCCCGAAAAGCCCATTCCAGTGAACCAGCAAACACCAAGGCATTCAATGAATGAAGCCATCATTAAAGTTATTAGTAACACTCGTGATTTTCCTGCCATGACAGACAGAGTATGTTCTGTGAAAAATATCAGCCCTTTTCACCTAATACTGTACAATTAGTATCACTTTTGTGCTTCACTCTGAGGTATGCCTAGAGTGAGCACATCATAGACAATTATTTTCTTCATGGTTGGGTAGGTCTAAATTAAATCCCCAGCATATGACAAAGTAAAAAGCCATCTTATTTTCCTGACCTCTTGGTCCTAATCTTACAAGCAAACTGAATAAAACTGACGACTTGATACTAAACTGGTAAAATCTCCTTTAAGTGTAAAGTGCTATGCATTCTTGCTTGAAATACCTTTTGGTGCAGACCTCTAAATTAGATCCACTAAATTTAATTCAGTATTAATTGTATTTTTTGACATTATTGTTACGGGAATTTTTAAAGAGAAACCCTTAAATAAGGAGGATCAGATTCAAAGCATCAAAGTTTAAGTTGAATTTATTATTCTTGTACAAGAGGAGCATTTCACAGTGCAACACACTAAAGGGGTTACAGAGAAAAAGGCTCCCAGAGGAGCGTTAACAGTTGGTTCTTATACATTTTCTTGAAGATGGGCTGTCTCAACCTCTGTGAATTGTCAACAGTCAATTTGCATATAATGCCTTCAAACAGCTTTCTTCAACATATCCCCAGTCTTGATGTCATCTTACTGACTCATTCTGTCCTCAAATTTCTCTATTTATACATTAATCTGAACTTTACCTTACCCTGTCAGTCTGAGTAAAACATCAATAAAGGGAAGTGCCCTAAGGACATATGATGTAAGAACAAACATTGTATAAAGTAAAACATCTAACTAACTGTGTAACCCTAATTTTTATAACAATTATATTGTACAATGAAATGTTACATCTACAAGACACTGATCAGAATGTGGAAATGGTCAACTTGCCGCTCACTGAGTCTAGTTTCAGTTTCCAACAGGATCTCAGGAACTCATTTCCTTTGTTTCGCCCTAGCTTGGGTAAACTCTGGAATACAACAATATTCAACCAAGTGACTATTTGATCTGACATAACAGAGGAGGAGGTGTGTGCTTTATGATGAGTGAGGACTGGTGGGACAGCAGGAATATTAAAATACTGTCCTGTTTCCACCTGATGTGGTGTTATTAATGACTGTCTACTGAGCAGTGCCATCGCTACCATAACGCACTTTACTTCCACGGCACCAAGTGTTTGATGGGGCAGTAACATGGTCCAATTATCATCTTATCATAAGAGTAGATTAGGAATACATGTACAGTGTAGGCTACAGTGTGTGATCAAATAAAGGCCACAGTGTCTTAAAAGCCAACGCCGTAGCTGCTGAGTGTTGCTGCAGAGTCTTCTACTGCTGAAGAAAGTGAAGGGGGTTGACGTGCAGTTTGTTTCTAAGGAGAAGGCATCCCCCCTAAGCCAACAATAGCTAAATTTTAGTAAATGTAAAAGTCTTAAATTACAAATAAAAACAAACTTTTAATTACAGGCTTCTTAAGAGACCCCATGGGGCACCCTGGATAGTTCTATTCTCCCCCCTACAGTCACATTTCCAAAGTCCCACGTGATCTTTGTCTGATTAATTATGTGATCTGCATAATGACATCTGATCATTTGGCCTTTTTATTCATACCAGCTACAAATAACTGTTCTCTTATCCTAATTCTGCCTTCATTGTGACACACTCTCACTATACAGTTTAGCCAGGCAGAGCTGTTGGTCAAGGAAACCAATGCAGGATACTCTCGAGGGATCACGAGACATGGTCCACTTGATATACAGAGACAGATAAAGGTGTCCCCGAGAGAGTTACCGAAAGCAACACTGCTGCATGGAATCTGCATATTTTATTTTTGCTCATCTGTAGCTTTGTGACAAGCAGCTGGAGATAGCAGGAGGAGGCAAAGGTGACCTTTCAACATGTTGGCTTGATTGTTTTCCTAAAGAGCCGTACAGATTGCATTTGCACCTGGCTGAGACCTGATCACAGCCAGGCCACCTCCAGATGTGGTCTGGTATAATTGGGGTCTTTGTCTCCCCTGCAGTACAGTGTTATGTAAAGTCATTATTGAGTCGTATATCTCCTGATGAGATGAGAGCAGAAACTTGTGTGAATCATTTAAATCCTGTTACACTGCAGAGCCCTTTTAGCCCTCGAATGTCAAGCTCAAATCAACAAACAGCTCTATAAGAAAGAAAATTGTTAATCAAGTTGTTTTCCTTTTAAAAATCACAACTGAATCTTCATTTGATATCAAATGCATGACAGTTGTAGCTTTTTAAACCAAGTTTGATTTAACATTTCAAGAAAATAGCACTAACATAGTTGTAAATAGCTTTTTCCTCCAATCCACATTGTTATACCAAACAGTAAACCCCTTGAACTCACAATGTCTTTGTCTCTTTCCATTCTGCACGGTGGGTCAGCATTGTAAACCAGGGATGCTTTGTTGCTGACATTTTTAGATTTACAGAGGAAACTGGGTGGAAACCTGCCAAAGAAAATCATAAATTTCCACATGTTCATGTAGATTTCTCGTTCTGGATAAACTACCTACAATACAAAGAGCAGGACTTTATTTTATGTGTTTCGATACACTGGGAGCATCCAGACACTTTGGGGCACTCTGGGTTAAATTCTAAACAGCATAGCATAACAGCATAACAGGTCATCTGCTTATATTCTAAACAGCATAGTTAATGTTTCATCCATCACGCCTCAACATGTGAATCTTTATCTTGTCATACTGTTAACTCCTCTCAGTCAGCGCAAGCTACAACATGTGATCATTATATTAATAAAATTCACATGTAGAACACTTTTCAAAACAGAAACAACAAAAACAAAAATAATTATATAATTGGGGGATGAAAACAAGTCTTCACAGTGGAGATTTCATCATGATACTATATGACAGGATGGAGGAGAGTACAGGAATCTACTGATGTGGGACCACTAGTCAGATCCCATGTATCCATGGAAACGGTGATAACACAAGTGTTTATTTTTAAGTTTAATTTCTAAGTGTTTATTTTGAGTAAATACATCTTGAAGTTTAATTTACTCAGTGACCTTTCTTCATCACTCATTATCACTCTGTGCATTGCTAACTAACACCATACATGCAGGGTGATGCATCTCAAAGCTGATCTACAAAGAATTCAGTTGCATTTTCATGGTCATGAAGCACAAAGCCTTTTTTTCTTTTTTTTAATGAAATGGACATTCTAAACAGGACTTAATGTAGCAGACAGAGCATTTCTTGTAGTGATGTCACATGGTTTTCTTCCGAGGTGGGCGTGAGGTTATATGACTGAGAAAGTTGCTCTGAAGTCATTCCACCTTTGTCGACTTCCTCACATCATTGCATTGCAAATGACAAAATATTGTGTGTTCTCATTCACTCTGTGACGCATCATTTTGGTTTAAATGTGTGTTTTGAAACGTGCTTAAGTTAATAACAGAATGTGGGTGTCACATGGGTCAGCTATTTTCCATGTGCCATTATGTAGCCTGCAAATTGTGTGTTTCTCTCCCCTTTTTCTGTCTCGTTTTTACCTGCAGTGTTGGCGGGTGGCGGAGGCCGAGCTGATCCACTTCTGGCAAGGGCAGTGAGGCACACCTGGTCTCAATCACCTGATTGAACCTCCCCATAAAACTGGCTCTGACTTCACTCCTGGGCCAGATAATTCCGTCTAATCTCTTTCTGTTTTATTCTCCAGCTCGGTGCCATTTCTCATTCTAATTCTGATGAGCTGTTCTTGTCAAATATCAGCAAACTGGCCACAAGCCGCATTTGCATGATTACACGGTTGAAAAAAACAACCTGTATGCTATTAAGAATGTTTGAGTTGGTCCATGACAACACTTTGTTTTCTGTGTTAATATAGAAAGTCTCTTAAAAGACAGTGTCATTTAAAATCAGAGAAAGTTTTCTCGTTCACTTTGACAAATCAATGGATGCGTTGCAGTTTATAAATGTCATTGTGGACACCACTGACATTTAAAAACTGCCATGCATTGCCACAATTGCAAAATGGAATAAACAAGACTATTGGTTCATAAATCTCCATAATTAATACGATAATATGCCTTCCTCTGGGCTTCACCTGTGATGTCTAACTGACAGGTCATTATTAAGCACTGTTTTTTATGTGACCATGCATGAGTGTCGTCCTGATGCTCATATGAAGTGAAATTGCTTTGATTTATATATCCAAAAAACACAAGACTGACACAAGACTGAAGAGGCTTAAACTGCACAGCAGGGATACTTCAGTACTTCAATTAACGTGACACTATAAGACGCAGGAGGTGTGTGTTGCACTTTAACCTAGAGGAATTCTAGAATGTTGCTGCATTTCACTGAGAGTTCAAATGAGTAACAAACACAGAACGAGATAATCATAACTTATTTAAAAAAAATTTAAATTAAAATATTTTTTAAACCAAGTTTCATTCAACACATATGAATAAACACCTTTCAAAATAATAAGTAGCACTAAAACTGAAAATGATTTTATTCTGACTAAAGGAAGTCAAAGTAGCTTCAGGTCAATTTTATAACGAATATGTGATCCACAACATTTCTCTCTTTTTGGTTCCTGAGTCAACATTCAGAGTCTGACAACAAAATGAAATAAAAACTTCCCACACTTCAACCCACACAACAATAATGTAGTAGTAGGTACAGTAATGTTTTTGGTAACTTATGAAAAAAAAAATCTGCTAATTTAGAGTCTCAGTGGAAAAGCTGCTGTGACCCTTTGAGTTGTACTCACCAACTTTTCAGCATGCTTCCCCCAGAAAATAAGAGTCATGATGATT
This sequence comes from Collichthys lucidus, assembly GCA_004119915.2. Taxonomy (NCBI): domain Eukaryota; kingdom Metazoa; phylum Chordata; class Actinopteri; family Sciaenidae; genus Collichthys; species Collichthys lucidus. The sequence goes on along the minus strand of CM014089.1, from coordinate 32,654,782 downwards.
ATGTGATAAGGAAAAAAACATGAACTCACAATGTTATCATAGCTTTTCACAGTGGGGTTGTAGGTAGTATTTGTAGTGTAGTGGCAACTTGTATGAGAATGATTGACGAATTTATAAGTGTAATAATCAGCGCGACCTGGGGAAACAGCATCCGCCTCCGGCAGTGAGATTTGAGGAGGCATTTAATGAAACTTTCAAAGTGTCTTTGTCACTTTACACCAGATTAGAAGACTTTATTTTTTTTAAAACCCAGATCTCAGCTTAATGATGTATATTTCCAGTTCTGGTTATTTATGACAAATCATCTAGAACACAAAGCTCAGGTCTTTATTTTCTCGTCCTTCTGTTCATATATTAAAATGTTCCTCCTTGAAGTGAAGCAGGAGTCCACAGTTCAACACAAAATGTACAGTACATTCCAAAGTTTATCTTAATATGAAGCTTAAGTCGTCCCAGTTAGTCAGATCAAAGTTTATCTTTTACATATACAATTTGCTCGTTTGAGTATTCTTCCGCTGCATCTCAGCAAATAAACAGTGTGAAGGAGTAGTTGCGTTGTATTTTACTGAGACAGAAAGAAACAGTATTAGAGAAGCAGATGCACATTTAGAGGGAGAGTCAGAAACTCAAGCAGACTGAGCAGATGGCACAAGAAAACGGCTTCTTGAGAGGAATCTTCTGGAATCACATTCTGACACAGCAGCAGCTGCTTCCACTGCCCCCAGCTAGCAACGGATAAATTAGCCTAAAAAAATAGGCTAATGTGACCTAAAAGCAGGCTTAATGTGCCAAAAGGTGATCTAACCACAACTCAACCAAAACATGAGAAGACCTGGAGCTGCATTTTTTCTCTGCTAAAGGGAGATACAGGAGCTGCTGTGATACTCACTTCACAGGTACTGTATCACATAACTATACACTGTAAGTATTGTAATACAATTCAGTGATAAAAGGCCAAAGTAAAGAAAGTAGAGAGGAGACCTAGAAGACCCAGCATGGGGGGGTCTGCCTTAGTGGACAGATCATGTCAAGCCAGTTGAAATCTCTGTAGGTGCAACACATTTTCACTCCCAATGCACATACAGTAGTTTGATCTGATATTTTGAACTACATACCTGTAACTGTTGTTGGGGTGGTGTTTAGCTCCGTTGGTAGAGCAGCCGCCCTGTGTACGAAGGCTCAGTTCTTGCTGTGAAAGCCCAGGGTTCAAATCCGACCTGTGGCTCTTTCTTGCATGTCATTCCCTATCTCCTCACATTCCTGTTGCTCTTCAGCTGTCTCTATCAAATAAAGTTTAAAAAGAACAAAAACATACTCTAAAAATAAATCATAATAATAAACTATAGGCAGTGGCAGTGCATTACACTCCCAGTAGTATGTGTTGTAGCTAGAGCTATGATCTAGTGTCAGCATCTACCTTCCAGTGAACAATTCTGAACACAGGACCAGACATTCCGGTTCTGAGTAAGTTCGATTAACTACACAGCTTAGCAAACTTTCCATCAGTAAGTCTACCACCTCTGTAGTTTTTATGTTATTTCCTGTTGGTCTTAGAGGCTGTGCTCAAACCTGTTCCAATCTGGCTGTTGAGTCTGGTTCTGTTGTTTGCTAACATCAGGATCAATAAGCAGCAGTTCAACTGCAACTTGGAGTTCGGTATCTTGCTTGTCGAACTGCCAATCATCTAATTAGTGGACAACCTGCTCTACCTCCTGAGCCCATTGTATTGGTACTAGTAGTATAATATCAAAGCGACATTATGTTGTCTTTGTTAAACAAACAATAGTTTTATATAGTTAAACTATTGTTCACAGTCTGAGCTCCAGGAAAATTAAGCAGGGTCACTAAAGAAAATCTTGTTTCCTGTTGTTCTGGTCCACCCCAGTTGGTCCTGGTCCAACAGAAACCTGGTCCACTCCACTGCTGCTGAGCCCAGATCTGTTGCCTGCTAACAATAGTTTCAGTTGTGCTTTTGTACAATAATCAGTGAGGCCTGGCCATAGATGACTGTAGCAGCCCTCACAATCACTCATAGACAATCAAACAGGAAGCAACAAACTCTAAAATACCATGAAAAACACCTGAAAATACTGAAAACATGACTTTTTGTTATGTTGGTCCAGTTACTGGAGGACAGAGGACAGATGGGACACTTCCACATCAAGTTTGACTTTATGGGGATTACGTAAGATGAGTGTAATCCTGAACAGCACCCTTTCTTTCTCTAGCCACAAACACCTCCAAACTACACCCTGCTTTAATACAACAGTCTCACAAGACGCTGCCTTGCTCCCATCACGATGGCTGACTTCAACTCATCCAGAAATCTGCTGCACAGATTATGACACGTACATACAAAGTCCACTGAACATGTCACTCCTCTGCTGATCTAATTACACTGATGATCACAATGAATCAATTTTTAAAATCCTACTATTAAAACCACTTCATAATATACAGCCTGCTTGTCTCACAGACCTGCTTCAGGGTTATGGTCCCTCTCACTCCCTATGTTCTTCATCAGTAGGTCTACTGGCTTTACCAGCCATCAGTCTCAGCACACTGCACTCTAAAAAATAATGCGCTGGCTCAACATAAAAAAAAAAAAAATGTTACAATTTGACAGTCATGCTGGTCAGACTAATATACATTCTTCTGCATTACTGGAAGTGCATTATTTTGAACTATAGGTGTATTTAATGAGCTCTACACTACACATTGCACTCTGAACATTAGACCTACTGTACAGCATGTTACTCAACACAACATCGCAAACAACAGTGCAACATTTCCTCTTTAATTTGAGGGTGGTCTAACTCTTCATATTCTTTTTAGTACAACAGTTTATTTTTTAGCGACATTATCTTCTGACTGGCTCTCAGATTATCCAGCTCCAGGAGTATCTTTTGAATCTTAAAAGTATTTTTCAGTTCTTTTGGGTAGCTGAGGTTGAGTGCGCATATCAGCCCCAAGAGCAAGGGACAGGCTCTGGAAATATCCACATCTGTTAGGACCTCTGTTCCCTCTAGGACGATCATTGCACGGGCCGGATCAGAGCCACCTCGTTTTGTGACAATCCTATCTGTGATGTAACAGATACAATTATTTTGAAAAAGTAACTTTTATTTTGGTAACTTTTCGGTAGATTCTCCTCTCTGTTCAAAGTAGTCCTGTTTTGTTTTTCGGAAAAGCAACAGTCCTCATCCTTCCTTTATTCTTGTGGCATTGCCAGTAAGTTTATTTATTTGTATTTGTATATTTGTTTAGGAATCAGAGGATTTAATATGCTGTAAAAGTTTTATTTGTTTGATTTATGCACATGGTTAATATTTGTCTGTATTATTTGTTCATTTTCAGTTCACTCTTTTCATCATTAAAATCCTGCCAAGTACTTCGGTTTAGCTGACTGCTTCATAGCTGAGATGAGAACAGCATCATCAGTTAGTCCATACTATCCCCATCTCCATCCTGGTAGGTCAGAATTATTATAAATGTTTGCAGTGGGTTGGAAAATGGCACATATATTTACTATGTTATTTTTAGATTGTATGTGTAAAATAACCACAGGCAAACAATATAGCTCCATGTCAAATATGGTGGTGTCTGATTTACCTCCTCTTTGAAGAGTTCCTCCTCCTTTTCCCTAAGGTACACCATTAAGCCAGAGATGGCAACCTCCCTCCTTGTCTCCACAGAATTGTCCTGTCAATATGAAAAAGAATGTTGAACTTCAGCAAGATCGCGACTAATCATTTTTCTAGATGCACCTGATGCTCCCTGCGTAAAGATGTGAATTTATTTTGCAAGTACATCATCTCTCTGCTAGTCACCCTGCCATCACCTTGACTAGTCTTGGGTACAGTGAAGCCCTGGACTCCCACCAGCTCAGCGGGTCTGCAGTTCTTTGAATATGGGGCTCCTCAAGATACGATCTTACTTCCAACATAGCATCTGCTGAGGGATTTCTGCTAGCAGTCTCTTCTGTTGCTCTTGGATCAAAGAGCCTCCAAACAGCAGACGTTTCTGGCACTGATGCACTTGCTCCCTCTTGGCCTTCTGGTGGCTGAGCTGGCTGGCTGCTGAGGGTACATCTTGCTGCTGTTGTTGATGAGGCACTGCTCTCTGCGGTGCCTCGTCAACAGCTCTGTTGTCATGAAAGGCCAGCTTTTAAACCTTGGGTCGAGTACATTGGTTTTTGAGAGAACAGTGTTGTACTCCATTGTGTGGAACTTTCTATCCATAGATGTACAGAGTGAAGTCACACATTCTGTCATTTTCCCTGTCTGATAGTATGTTGTTATTTTCTGCAGACCCCTGCACAGGAGTAGCATTTTGAAGGCTGTCACATATCTGAAAAACAGAAAATTATGCTTTGTTTTATTATGTGGTATATAGAATTTGTTCATTATTTAGTTTATTCTTGTTTATTATTACTGACATTGGCATCTAAAAGGATCCTTAATATGCCATTACATAATAATAAATAATATAACAACATCTGTTTACTGTAGTTGCTGTTGCTGATTTCCACAGTGACCTGCTCAAATAGTTCCAAAACAGTGCATGTCTCTTGTAGGACTTCCTATTCTTCTTGGCTCAGAGCATCAACAGGTGCACTGATAATTGCCAGGGTAGAGATTACTGCATCCTTGGACTCCAGAATCCGTTTCAGCATAAAAAATGTGGAATTCTACCTTGTAATACAGTCTTGCTTTATCTTCAGCTCAGGCATACCCATTTGGTGCTGGGTAGACTTGAGCTTATCTGTGGCTGTTGTGCTCTTATGGAAACATTCCACTATCGCCTTCACTTTGTCCAGAGTGGGCTTTATGACCTTCAGGGCAGCTCTTACCATGAGGTTGATGGTGTGAGCGAGACATGGGTGATGGGTCCATTTCAGGATTTTAATGGCTTGGGTTATGTAAGCTGCTTTGTCACCAACACAGCGAACCACTTTGTTTTGAATTTGCCACTCCTTTGCCACTCTTAGCAGTTCCTTCTCCGAAGTGTGTCTGTGGCTAAACTCAAAACAGTCCAATTTTTCTATGTAACTGTAAACTGAAATGTAACTGACACGAAAGAGGTGGTGGTCATTGATGTCCAGCAATCAGTTGTAAGGCAAACTGCAGTCGCTTCTTTAACTCTTCCTTGCAGTGAAGCACATTCTCTATCATACAGTCTTGGAATGATTTGTTGAGGGAGTGTTTTCCTGCTTGGGGGCATACTGTTATGGAATTTTCTATCCTTAAGTTACACACAGTCATGTGTGAGCCCTGAGATCCTCTGCAGTATTAGTTGTTTGGCTTTGGTTTGGAACAGTGGGTGTCAGTGTATCTAAACACTGGTGGCCAGGGTCACAGAGACCTGTTGCTGCCTTCTTAGTCATAATAGATAGCTTGCTGTTGACGTTCCAATCTGCGTAAACAGACATCTGTGTCTCCAGACTAGAATATGCTGAGAATAACACCTGCAAGAGTAAAGACATTTTCTTTGACTAATTCTGGGCGTATAGTATTTGTGTGTTATCTTGGGGTTTAAAGTCTATCCACCAGGATGAGTTCTGCAGAATGTGAGACCGACTCAAGCACTTCAGATGTACTTTGAGAGTGTCTCTAATTCTCCTTAGCCAAGCGTCAGTAAATAATACCTTCTGACCTCACCATTGACATTTGACTTCAGCAATTTCTCCACAACACATATGTTCGGATAAGGAGTCTGTATGAAACTTCTAAACCCTTTGCCCTCCACAATTAAGAAGGTTTGGAAATTATTTTCAATCATTTTAGCCAATTTTCATTAATTCTGTTCTGTTGTGCTGGGGTTATTGCCTTAGACATAAATTGGCCAATAGAGCTCTGTGTTGTTGTTGGTACCTGATGCATGGGGGTAGCAGCAGCAGCAGCAGCAGCAGCAGCAGCAGGAGCAGTAGCAACAGGTGGAGTAGCGGCATAAGCAGCAGCAGCAGGAGCAGCAGCAGCAGCAGCAGGAGCAGCAGCAGCAGCAGCAGGAGCAGTAGCAGCAGCAGCAGCAGCAGCAGGAGCAGTAGCAACAGGTGGAGTAGCGGCAGAAGCAGCAGCAGCAGGAGCAGCAGCAGCAGCAGCAGGAGCAGTAGCAACAGGTGGAGTAGCGGCAGAAGCAGGCATGCTAGGCTGCCTATTTTCTTCCAACTGAACTGCTTAAACTGAAGTTATTACTTCCCAGCACAAACTCATATACTCAGCGTTACACCATTTTCGACACATGACATCTCCAGCCTACACAGTGGCTTACTGAGGACACGCCCCCACAGTCCTGGAGCTGGAGCCCATTTATACCTGATTTTGACACCTAATTTCATAAACTTGTCGTCATTTTTAATCATTCAAATTTGGCTGTGTGGTTAATAACACATTCTTCTTTAGTCTGACAAACTCAAAACACATATTTATTTTGACTTTGCACAGACTTTAAAGTTTTCCAAATCTCTTTCTGTGCTCTGCTCCATTCCCTCCAAAGGGCATGGTCTGTCACCAAAACAAGTCCAGGCAGGTCAGCCTTGTACTCAGCTTTTAACGAACACATTAGAGATTTTTAAGTTGTACTCACTTAATGCACTTCTAAGTTAAGTTACGGTAGTGTTCAAAATCCATTTTTTTAAATTAGTTAAATCTCATTTCTTTATTTTAATTTAGACCAACTTACTAAATTAAGTTATCAACTCATTACATGTATATGTAACAAATTATTTTTTTTATTCTGAAAAAGCTTTTGATTTTGAGCTATACCTACTAACCCCATGAATCATTTCTTAGAGTGAGGGTGCCAGGGCTGTCTCCTGAGCTGCACCCAAACTGTGGAACTCCCTTCCTCCACCCTGGGCCCCATCACAGATATTAATTAAGCAATATTACACTTGAGGGTGTGCTTTACTGTCATTATTGGCACGACGAGTGATGTGGTCAGTGTCTGTTAGTGTCGAAGCTCACCCTGGAGTGTAATACTGCAATTAAACTACAATTACCAACTAAAATAAAATATAGAGTCAAAAGATATTCATGTTTTGGGGCAATTTTCTCTCAAAATAAACATTTCTTTGCTCACCATTTTTGGTCTGACCTCTGTTTCTTTGAAGATACACAGGGTCTGACTAATACCTGGAAAACACTCAGTCACAGCAGTAGACTCCTATATGTAATAGAACCCAGTTCACTACTCCAGCAAGTAGCCTGAGCCTTAGTAACAACCTAGCAACAGAGACGCTTTCTAGTCCTGTCAAAGCTTATGGAGATCGTGGAGTTTCTCGAACTGAATAAATAGTGCACATATAAACACTAAACTGCTTTGCTAGTTCAGTTGTGTAGTGACTAAGATATCTGCTGAAAAAGAGATTTTTTCATGGACACATTTGGCTCCTCAGTCTATGAAGTCAGCGACTCACCGGCACAGCTGATGGAGGAGGATCCAAACATTTCAGTAACTGCTAACTGCTAAATAACTCTTTTTTTTGTCAACTTGCCAAAAAAACTTCTATTCAGAGTTGTTCAAACCACTGTTTCTGTTAGAGTGAATTATATGCATACATATATTATATGTGCTAATTACTACAATCAAGCAACAGACTTTGAATACCCCTAAGCTTATTCAGCATTACAACACGTTGCATCCACTGAGGCCTTATACCATTTGAATTTCATTACTTGGGTGTATTTTTAATCAGAGGAGTGGATAATAAAATCACACTCATTAGAAAAATATAATTAACAGAGTGTGAGTTTACATTCTTCAGGCTCCCTATATCCGTACCCTCATCGTGTATCGTGTATGTAGCCTCAGTGCAGTATTTACAAAGTGAAAGGGGCTAGAAATCTGGATACGGAGGTAAAATATCACAGGAAAGTAAAGCTCCATGCTGTAATACAGTGTGACGAAGAACACCATTCTTATCATTAAAGTTTTACTCAGTGGGGAGGGGTGCCTTTTTTCAGTTGTTTCTGTTCTTTGTACATCACATTGACAGTTTTACTGCACTGCATTTAGAGAAAACAGCCACTTAATCTCATTAAAATACAGATGCTTTCCATCTCATTAGTTGGAATCAGTATTTTATTTTGTTTGTATTTCTTTCTGCGAGATGAGATGACATGGTAGGCAGTGCAACATATTGTCAAAAATGATTATATCTGATCTATATTTTCTAGACATCCTCTGTATTTTATTTCTTTACGTATCAACAGATCAAAAATATACAACTCTGGACTTTTTCCAGCTGCTCTTCCCTCTCGGGTCTGATGCCTCATTCACCTCTATGACAAACAACTGAGCTAACAGGCTTCATGCTCGTGATGGAGAGACAAAAACAATAACACTTACAAAGACGTGCGGTAAGGCCGGCCGTGTGGATGAACTTCTCAAAGAAAATGCAGAGGGACGAAGAGCAGAGCCGCCTCCTGCACACTGACAGCTGAGCTTATCAGTCGCCCTGCTCCTCCGTCCTGCTCTTCTGTCTGTTCAAACACAGTGCCACTGCTTTGTCAACAAACACCTCTCACATGCATTTCACACAGAATTCACTTTACTCTAAATGTGCTCAGGCCAAGTAGGGCATTTAAGTAGAAGCAATCAATGGTCATTTCTTCATCTCAAACTATTGAAACAAAAGCTAACAACAGTGGTGTGCATACCACAACTAAAACTGTCAGTGTCTCAATAACTTGTCATGTATCCTTGACCATCGATTACAGCTCAACTAGACATGTCATGCTGTTCACAAGTCGACTTATTCCAACCTGCTGATGACACTCTGTCACACTCAGTGCGCAGTGCTAACTTCCCTCTGAGTACTTCCTGTTTGAAGCCTCACAGTGGCCAGGTACTGTTGATCAAAGTTCATCTGTAAAGGTTAGAGTGCATTTTAGATGCTGATTTTGTACCTTTCATCCAAAAGCCAAATATCCTGAACGTTTTGTGAGTTGTGTATGTGTACACATGCAAGGAATTTGACTGCAGTTTCACATTGCTCTGCACGTGAGTACTACTAAAAACAAGGAGTTTGACAGGTAATCATAAAAGCACTGAGAAGAAAATCTAAGGAGAGACAATAAGAGAGTGAGTGAACAAGGAACCACTGAACCTGGGACCTGGACCGTAGACTGTATAAAACATGGATGACGTCACCCATTTGGCTGTTCTGCCTCTGTAACCTACCCAGTTATCCAAAAGTGGTCAAAGTGTTTGCACTTAGTTGAGCTGAATGAAACTTGGTTACTCAAACAAGCTATCTGTAACGGCACTTACTATAATTTGAACAGGGTTGTATGAAGTTGTATAAAAACGTCATCCTCAGTACAGTTGTCATGAACGGGGAATTTAGCTATAGAGACCAAAACTCTTTTTTGTACCAGGCTGTAAACATGTTTATTTCTGCTGTGAAGCTGGACATTTGAACATGGGGACTTATGGAGACTGACTCACTTCTGGAGCCAGCCTCAAGTGAAGGAACTGCAGTTTTTGGCTGCACAGCCACCAAGGTTAAATGCTGCTGATTAACTGCTGACTGTGTTGGAGGCTGTCACAAACAGTTACTACATGCTACCCCAAAAAACACAGAGCTCCCCCTGTCACGACAGTTTGGGAATCCTGTAGAGAGACTTTTGAGAGAGCTGCAGAGCTTCATATAACCAATCAAACATCCCGCCAAGAGCAGATGATCTTCCTTTTCAGTTCAGGAGCCTATCTCTCTCTCTCTTTCTTTCGATCAACTCTGCTTTAAATACACAAGGCACCAATTAGTCTCTTGTTTGCTGTTGCCGTTCTGACTTAACACTTACCTCGGTCCCATCTTTGTACTAACTGAAACTCACTCTGGACCTAAACTGTCTCCCTGCATCTGTAGACTCACTCTGCCTGGCTTCTATCAAATCAAATCAAATTTTGCCAAAGTTGGGCTATTTGCCAATAGCCCAAAGTCACAAAGTACATTTGCCTCAGAGGGCTTTACAATCTGTACAGGGAGTGACACCCTCTGTCCTTAGACCCTCGATTCCAGTGAGGAAAAAACTTCATCCCACAGAGGAGGGATCCCTCTCCCAGGACAAACAGACGTGCAATGGATGTCACATGTACAGGACAAATCAACATAAACATATTGTACAATTACAATAACTGACAAAATGAATGATAAAATGATTACAGTAGCAGTGGAACCTGTGATAAAGTTAGAGATGCACAGCAGCAGCAAATCATTAATGTTGTAAAAAGTGGGTTTATACTGTGTTTCAGATGTTTTAAATCATATGATGTGTACGTGGGTTCCTATTCCTCACATGTTCTGTTCTCTGTGTTCTTCTCTAATATGACTTTGTTGCTAAAGTTGGCAGGGTAAGGTAAAGTTCAGGTTAATGATACATAGAAGAAGTCCAGAACAGAACAAGGGTCAGGGACAGTTCAGAGAGGTGACATTTAGATTGGGGAAATGTTGACTACTGATTAAGGAAACTAAGAAGATGTTGTGATGCTATCTGTATCTATAGGGAGGTGTCTGAGACAGCCCATTAGAGAGTGTGTAAGAACCAACTGTTAGAGCTCCACAGGGAGCCTTTTCCTTTGTAACCCCTTCTGTGTGTTGCACTGTTAGATGCTCCTTCTTGTACAAATAATAAATTCAACTTAAACCTTGATACTTTGAATCCCATTTTTTTATTGAAGGGTCAGAAATTCTTATAACAGTTAACTAACTATAAACTGTAATGGAGATATGGTAGCAATTATGACAGCAATTGTGATGCCCACTAAATGTGATTACATCTGTGGTAGTTTCTGTGTTTGTTTTTTTAATAAATAATGTTTTATATAAATGTCAGGAGTAATTGTGGGGTCACCAGCAGGGGGCCTTGTGGCGCTTATTGTGCTCCGGGCTTACGTCAGTTTGGTTCACTTTGCAGCTTTCCTCTTTCTGCTGAGCGAGATAAAAAAAAAACGAACGCGGAGTTTGCCCTGTCTCATTTATTTCTCCCGTTTCCAGGTTGGTGGAATAGCAAATTAAGCTAAGTAACTGTGTAATATGTTGACATGTCACTGAATGTTTTAATGTCCGCTAATAAGTTTGTTTATTGAATATGTGGACATATAGGTACATGTAGCAGTAGCCGCATTTTCACGCCTGATAACGTCACCTGTTGCTATAGTCACGTCAGACAGTTTTATTTTTAGCTTCTTGAACATTTTTGTAGTTGAGGTTTTATGGTTTTGAAATGTATGATGTATGATAGTGTGTAAACTGTTAAAAGCTAATGTTAAAAACAAATTTCATATATGTTAAAAGTGGTTAAAAACAAGTTTAAAACCTGTCACCTCATGCATTTTGGAAGAGAAAAATGTTGAAAAGGAAAAATGCATTTAACAACCACATGTAAGTGGTAAAATAAGTTATGTGTCATTTTAAGTTGAAAAGAGACAACTTGCAGTAACCGTGGTTAATGTCATTTAGATTTATTTGATCATACAAAACTTCACTCAGTACTTGCTGAAAGATGGGAAGACATTGTATGTTATTTTGAAGTTGTGTATTTGTGTTTCTGCCATAGAGAACATTGAGTGCTCATGACAGAGAAGGATTTAACTTATGAATGCTTTAAATAATCTCCCTCCTCTTTCTGCTGAGCGAGATAAAAAAAATGGACGCAGAGAACATATAAAAATATATGTAGTGGAGTCATGCAGGACCACAGCAGCAGCCACGATCCACGAGAACCTGCTGGACGAGAGAGCACAGAAACTCTGGGGAATAAGTTTAGTTAGTAACATGACTTAATGAGACATGTATATTTACAGATGGTGGTAGGCCTTGCTTGCATGACTTGCTCAGCTTAGCCCTTGAAACAATATACAAAACTGGATTTACAGGATAAAATTAGCCAGTAGTAAGTATTTTAAGTGTAGAAATTTGCTATTTTACATTTTATTTTCTGACGCATTATGCAGCTCCTACAGCCCCTGCTTCCCACACTAACGCCTCTGGATATTTAGTGTGTGTCAGCAGCCTGTTCTCATTTATGGAGCATCATACCAATGCTTTGTCACACCTCTCTGCATCTCAGACACACAAGATACCTTTTACTTTCTGTATGAGCTGCACAAGACACCCAGGAGACCACTGTTCATAGCTTGCATGAAACCAAAAGTAAACACTGAGTTACTGTCACCTTCACTCATTCATTAAACTATGTCATGTTAGTAACATATGTGTTTTGTAGCTACTAGTTACAGATTTATTTTAACACCGGTCATGATCCTTTTTCTAAACCTTACCACGTAGTTAGTCGGTAGAAAGAGTTGCCTAACCAAACTGGTGCCAAAGGGGCTTCTTGGAGTAATTGCAAATTAGTTTTGGAACATGCACCAGTGACTATGAGTCAGTGAGCCCTGTGTTTAACCAGTTATCAAGACTAAAAACAGTGGCTGTGGCTCAGTAGGTAGAGCGGGTCATCCACTAATCAGATGATCAGCCAAATTAGAAAAGAAGTTAGTAGACTCGCTACAGTCAGTCAATAGTGTCAGGTAGAGCGCTAAGGGCAAACGCAGGCCAAGAACAGTTTCACAGGTAACAGAGGTGAATGTGCTGGAGCAGGTGAAGATCTTGCTGAGAGGGAAAGAGAAACTTTTAAGAGAAACTTCACAGCAGCCATTTTGACATGAAAATAGTAGATTAACATACAAACACACGGTGAAACGAATTAAGGCTCCATTCCATTCAGGTCAAACAGAATCACAGTGCCGCTGGGGTGCATGTTGGCTCACTGGAAAGTCTCAGTTAAATTAGCACCTGTGTTGACCCTCCTATTTCATGTCAAAATGGCTGCTGTGAAATTTCTCTTTTAAATCTAAATTTTGTAAATAAAAGTAATTGGACTGAGAACTTTCACAGGCACAAGCATTTCACTTCCTGTTAATGAGCTGAACTGCTAAAATTCCTTCCTTTTAAAAAAACGCTGTTAAACAACACACAGTATACTGGAGGCAAGATTCTGCCATCCATTTGCATTTTTGGCATGTGAAATTATCTGCTTCTTCTCTGTGTGTATGTAGGAACCTTAGGGTGAATGATCCTGGTGTTTTGCAGTCACAACGATCAACCCCGAAGCCAGCTGACACACACACTACCGTTTATTATTTGAAATAACAATTCTCATCTTCTCAGTTGATTTAACTGGTGAAAGCCATCCAGGGTAAATGGTTCAATTTATCAGTGCAACAGTAAATAATTCAGCAAAATGATCTACCTGCCAGCCTTCCATAATAGGATAAATACATTTGGTTCATCTGTGCCATGAACAGAAAGTAGCACTGAATTAGGAACACTTCATCAGCAGTACATATTACAGCAACGTGTGTGTGTGTGTGTGTGTGTGTGTGTGTGTGTGTGTGTGTGTGAATACTGCTTAAGAAGCCTCATCTTCAACACAGAGCACTTCATTCTCCCATTTATCCATGCCAAGGAGATTGAAGGTAGTAAGCCAGGCGGATCCTATCAATTAATGAGATGTCAACAAGTATGTCTGCATTATTCATGTGTGAACACGTACACCATAATGGAAAATCCTTAGCTCACAGCAAAATGCTCTTTAGCTCCTTTAAATTTGCTTCAGATAAACGGAGAGGACCAAACACAGGACTGTGTGATCATAGACGTGGGATTTTAGCAGATTTCAAAGTAAACGTATCTGCCTACTCATGGACTTTTGAGGAAACAATAATGATCTGTGATGTTGATGATTTTTTTGTAACTATGGCAACGTCTTTTTACCTGATGAAGCAAAAGGCAAAAATCTTAAATATATGAAGTGCTGTGAGTGCTGTGTTTGTGTCCTGAGAGCAGATCCTTTGTAAAAAAGTAAGAGAAGTACAGTTGTGGTAGAGATTATATCAGAAGTATAAGGTAGACATTCATAAATCATAAGTATATAATCACCTTAAAATAAGAATGTTACTTTAAAATGAGCATTTTTTATTTACAGAGGGAGGCGGTCCTCTCCCACAAAGCCTGCAATGTTGGACTGCCTTTTACAAAAGCCCAGGATGGACAAACTAATCACTGCAGGTCCTTCAGAGGTTTTCAGCCAATGTATGTTCTCCTACACCTTGGGAGGAGATGGTGAGGTGAGGAATGTTCAGTTGGTTGCAATTTACAACTTTACTACTAGATGTCACTAATTCCTTCACACTGGTCCTTTAAGAGGTGGGGTGGATTTGATCGGTTTAAATAAAAAGTTATAAAGACATACAGAATTATTTTTATTATTGGTTTAAACGTTTCTCTATCTAATATCTGTTTTATCTAAAGTTAAACACAAAGTTAAAAGGTTTCCAAAGATGATGCTAATGGGCACTCCTCAAACTTTAGCAGATCTTGTCACATCAGTCTTCATCAAAACTCATCCAGGAGCTAAAAGTCTGTAAAGTGTGACCAGGAATGTCCAGCAGCTAAAGCAGAACACCCCTGCTGAAACAAATGTGAACAATGTGCAAAGTTCAGCGAGTCTCAATTACTTTTCATCAGTTTTCAGATTAGTTGCACAGTGTGGAAAAAAGCTTGACTGCTCCAGAAGTGTTATTTTCAGCTCATGACCACATTTTGAAGCCTGATAACGTGTGTGACTTGACGGAAGATGGAAATTAAGGAGCTGAAGTCAGTCTCAAACGTGCATTCTACATATTGACAACATCATGCCAACATAAACTTGTTATTAAAGAAAACTCCGCCCATAACTGTTTTTTAAATAGTTATATCTGTGTGATGCTTTCTGAAGCCTGCAGTATGAAACACGTTCGATTTCTGAGTATTCCTCTGAACGCCATATTGGACATATTGATAGTACAGTACAGTATACAGTACAGTATGATGGATACTGATGTCCAGCTGTGGCTTTCACTACATGCAGATTAAGAGGGAGCGGCAGAGAGAGAGTGCGCGAGAGAAGAGCTTCAGTAATTATGTACAGTGAGAACAGAATAACCTAGATGTTGTTGATTTGGTAAACAGTTAACCAATAATAAATAAAATATATAATAACATTAATGTGACTTGTCGAAAGCTGGGCGCAGAGGAGACCACCGGGCTCTGGCTCTGTCCAGCATGAACTAAAACACAGCACGGACACTTCAGAAACTATTCGGAATGAGTACTGTACTGTAGGTTCCTGACACCTGATCTATGGCCACCACTTGTCTTTACAAAATTACTGAAGCGTCTCTTCTCTTGTGCTCGCGCACTCTCTCTCGCTCATCTGCATGTAAACAACAAACTAACCCTTAAAATTTTGCAAAAAGAATTGAAGAATAACAACAGCAATAATACCTCCTATTGTTTGCATCAAGTGCAAACAAAAGGTTGATACCTACAGTACATAACAAAGGGCTTCCAAAGGGCTGTTAATCACCAGGTATTCTCCCTCTTTAAATAGCGTCTCACAACGATCAAACTGTGATCAAATATTCAAATATTGTTGTAATTATGTAAAGACTAGTGGTGGCTATAGATACTGTAATGCGCCAAAGCCAATCGAGCAGTTTTGAGAATAGATTAATGGAGATATTTTTTTATCGCCCGATAAGAGTCTCACGTTAACGCTGATAACGGCTCACCACTAGTGAAGACAGAACAGCCTAGATGTTGTTGATTTGGTGAAAGCTGACATGTTAGATATAAACACCTTAAATTTAATTTAATAAATGAATTTCATGAAGGAATTTAATTTAATTCATGAACACGCTCAAATCATACGGCTACTGTATAGTGTGCAGTACTCAAACCAGCTGCATTTTCCGCTCTGTGATCTGTGACACTGGGAGACCAAAAAGCCCATTACTGTAATAGCAAACAAAAGATTGAGCAACGAGAATGCTAATGTGTGTAAGCTACGTCATCTCCAGGTAGAACAACTTTAAAGAACTTTGTGAGAGAAGCGCCATCTCCTGGTCATACCCTGTAATCACATGAATGGGTGGAGTTACAGTAAAAAATAGACACGCCCAGAAGAAGGAGGGGGGTCTCGCCGGTCACGGTAATTAGCAGGCACCTGGCCGAAAGTCAGCTGGAAGACGGCTGCCATTCAGCTGGCGTTCAGCTTGAACGGGAAATTTTAAGGTGCTACTACTGTAATGTGCCGAGGGACCTTCTCTGATGTCTTCTCATATCTTTACAAATTCACTGCAGGCATGCAAATCCTTTAAAACAAACAAACAAAAAATA
This sequence comes from Collichthys lucidus, assembly GCA_004119915.2. Classification (NCBI taxonomy): domain Eukaryota; kingdom Metazoa; phylum Chordata; class Actinopteri; family Sciaenidae; genus Collichthys; species Collichthys lucidus. Next base: position 32,638,557 of record CM014089.1, on the reverse strand, counting down.
AGGCCCCCTATGAACTATTATGCCTCCCCATTATACTGTACACACAACCTGAGTTTCTAAAGAATATGGCCAATATGGCATCAATATGGCCCAATTACATTCTGATTTCTAGCTTCAGTTTTTTTACTGTGGGATTCATATACAAATTACTATTTGATGAATTTGCATACATGGTTAAAATGATTTATGAATGATTGTTTCTTTAGCAGATGTATGGTTTATATAGAGGCTTACCTTGACAAGTGTCCTGCAGCACATTGCTCTCAATATCATCCAATCCAATCTAAGAACTGACTCAAACACAGATTTTAGAACTGAATCCCTTATTGTTGCACACATACAATATATTTGCATGTTGTAATTTAGGATATTTAATACATATAGCTTTTAAATGTCGCTTTGTTCCAGCCTCCAGCCGTGGATTTACATTTGTGTATGTGGAGATTGTGCTTTTAATAAAGGCACAATGTGTTTTGCAGCCACTGTAGTTTCTCCATCACTTTAGGAAGAAGAGCTGAGCGGTTATAAATCAGCAGCTAAACTCATTATATTTATTTTCATAGCACCTTTCATACCACTAAATCCTACACACTGCTCCTTTAAGTGTGTATTCTCTCACAATCCCTGTGATGTGACACACAAGTACAGAATCTCACATGCATCTTTCAAACAGCCATGACGTTAGACATTCTTAACAATGTGCCTCTGTGCTCAAGAATGAAATCTTTCTACAGCTGCCAGGACTTTATGATGTGGGCAAGATAAGCTGTTCAAGTTGTGCACACACACACACACACACACACACACACACACACACACACACACACACACACACACACACACACACACAGTGTGTGGCCCGACTGTATGAATGGCCCACTAAGGTCACTCGTTCATTGTGATTCAGTTTGACACTTGAAAAAGAGGGAAAAAAGTCAACAATAGTCACTGTGTGGAGTGAAGTTGCTGCCTGCCAGCTGAAAGAAACCACTTTGACTCCCAAGAGAGACGTTCCTTTATAAAACAAACTAGCGTCTAATTGGAAACGTCACCGGGGTCAATATCATCGAGGATCTGCCAAAGTGAGAGCTATGTTCCATTCCTCAAGGCCTGGACAGACGGCTTTTCCAATTCACCTAGCACTGTGGCAGCCCGAGACATGAAGGAGAAAACAATAGGATTTGACTTTGTTATGCATTTGTATTGAGCGAGTACAAGAAGGGCTCAATACAAGCTCGCCTCTCTTAAGAATAACTTGTCTACATGAAGTTTTCACAAAGTCAGACCCAAAAACATCAACATACGCTCACTTGCTGACGGAGTGTAACTTGTTCATAACAATAATAACAAAAGATTTTATTTACAGAGCACATTTCATGATGTTAAAAACAAATCTTACATTACTACATCACAGCACCAGAATCAAACAGTTTGTTGCGATTTTGTTGGAACAAATAAATAAATTTTAAAAAAAGAAAAAAGAAAACAGTTTCATCAAACTGAAAGTAGAATATTTAGATTGCAAAAGAGAAACAACAGTTGCATTCATTTTGACACGCGTTTGTTGATTTTTGATTTCACTTAACATGAGTGTGTGGGTTCATGGCTGCCTCTGTGCCCACATGTGTGAATGTAGGACAAAACAACATGTGAGTGCACATGACACGTCAATAATAAACCCTCGCTGCACAGCAAAACTGTGAGCACACACTCACAACTACTGTGAGTAAGTTTGCATAACCCAGGAGGTTTGGGTGGGGGGCCAGAGGGGCTTTGCATCATGATGTTAAAGCTTTGTCAGATTATGAAATCAAATCTGCAGTTTCGGGGTGGTAGCTGAAAACATCACAGGTTTATCACCTTAATACTATTAACTTAACTTATAAGCATGCAGCTTCCTATTTGTTATATACATTGAGCAGACAGAGGTATAAACAGGCACACATGTACAATGTACTATCTGATGTATGCTAATAAAACAGGTCTGCTATTCTGGCTTCACAAAGCTAATGTTCAGTAACCTTTCTAAAACACACAGATGTAAGGTGTTAGTAACATTATAACGTGTGTGGGTAGGATTTAGTGACATCTAATTCCTACGGGGAAACTCATGTAGATATAAAAGGCTCATTGTAAGATAACCAAAACTTGTTTTAAGTGGTTTATACAGGAATGAAAACACAATGTAGTAACAGTAACATACTTTAAATGAAAGTAGTAAAGTGTACGAGTAAAGTAACATTTGGTCCGGCACCACCAAATGCTGCTGTTCAGGGTGTAGCTGGAGTCCGTAGATTCTGTTGAGCATTATGGTTACACCAGGAGGTGATGCAGCCAGTCAGGACACTCTCAATAATGCACCTGTCTTGTTTTTAGCTCTGGTTTTGGTCTCCACAAGCTATCTAGAAAACATGTGCTAAATGTTCACTTGTTAATAGCAGACAATACATTTCAAACACATGTATCCATTTGTTCTTACCTAGTACATGGACTTCAGCAGTAGCTGGGGATCTAAAGCAGTGACAGGAAACAGATCAGAGGTGCTAGAGAACACAGCACTAATAATTACCGCTGTGCATCTGAGTTGAGGCATCAACGGGAGTTCCCATTTCAGGAATTCACATATGCTATTTCTGTGCTGCAGGACAGTTCTGTCAATACTAGGAAACATGTACCACTTTTGCTGAGGAGCGGATGACTGGTGCATGAATTTATCTCTGGATACAGAATCTGGGACATTGTATTTGTTGACCTATAAGTTTTTTGCACCCAAATGAGATTTTACCTTTTTTTTTTGTATCTGTGCTACAGTTAAACTTCATGTTGACAATGTAGCTATCCTATAGCTTTAATAAGTCTCTAGTCACTAGGTCACTAGTCTCATTTATTTTTCGCTGGAGCAGCTCCTGGTTTTACATCACAGTCACATGATGTATTCATGTGCTCTCTCTCAGACTTGCTAAAGGAACGAGTTCACAAACACCAACAAACATAAAATAACACTAGTGGATTCCTAAAATGTTGTAATTCTTTTTTAGTGTCTTCACAGATCTTCACTGTTTCTAGAAAATGGAATTCAGTTTTGAATAGCAGTGGTAATGACTATGTTTTCTATTAACCCTTTATAGGGCACTCATTGAAATACTTATAATATTTTAACCCTGGAGTGTTTTTGCTGGATAAAAGAAGACATCTTCATCAAAGTCAAAGAAATTACCGTATACTGTGACTCACCCACCTAGGGTAGAGAAAGATCCAAACTAGAAAATTTCTAAAGAAATTTTGAGTGTGCCTGACTCGGGTCAGGTGACCCCCCTATCGCCCCCATACATTATTACTGACACTGCTCAGCAAATTCAGTACAGTGATCCCTCGCTATATCGCGGTTCACTTTTCGTACTGTACAGTATGAACGCGCATTGTGTTCTGCGTCCTGATTGGCTAAGGGAGAACCGCACATGTGTTCTGCGTCCTGTTTAAGGGAGTACTGTACAAAATGTGTGTAAAAGGGTGTTTAAAAGTGTGTGGTTAGGGGTTTTACGGCCTTAAAACATGTATAATAATTGTAAGACTCACTTCGCGGACGTATCCCCCGCGATAAACAAGGGTTCACTGTACTAGAAAATTCCCGTACACCTCAAAGAGTCATTTTTAACATGTTTATTTGGACACAGTGACAGTACAGTGATGGGATTGTGACAGCAAAAACAGCAACACGTTATGATTTTATGTGTTTGCCGCTCCTGTTGCTACATACAGACATCATGACAGTGAACAGCAGTTACTCTCCAGTTAACTGCCTCTCTCTCTCCATTATAATCAACATTCAGCGTTTCACAGTGAATGATAATGCCTTATTTATACTTTGATTTATGTTACCGGTTCAGAACATGTTCTGTCATCCTTTAAAGTTTACAAAAGAAATGTAAATTCATTATTTTTGTGGTTTTCTTGAAATGTCATTACCACACATACAGAAATTTAATGTTCTGTTTTATTTTCTTTCTTTAAAAAACAACAACAACTGTTAGTCTCTAAGGAGCTGGTGTTACTATGTGCCAAAGGGTAATGCATAATAATAATGATAAAAACAATTTACCAGTACACAAATGTATCAGATTGTGTTTATTTATCTCTCTTTTAGGACTGCCCCGTAGCTGGTCTAACAAGTCGTTTCTTCGGTCTACTTTTTCTGAACGGCACGCGTGTTTTTAAACTTTGCCTCACTCACTCCACATGTGCAAAATTAACTGTATTCAACATCTTTCTTTACAGGACATGTGCTTTTATGTGAGGTGAAAGCTTTGCAGTCATTGCTCCGTGTTTTCTCAGCTCTTTTAAAGAAACAGTGTGAAGGAAAGAATATTTCACGTTAACTTGCTGAATATGACTGAAGCACTTATTCTTTACTGTATCATGTTGGAGGAGGAGTACACATGCTCTCTTAGCTAAATAACTTTAGCAGGTTAGATCTCCAATAAGCAGGAGGTAGATATTTTATAGTTGCACTGACTAAAACACCTGCAAGGTGCACAACCCAGGTAATGAGGAGGAAGAAAAATGTTAGCGCTAATGCGCTACCAATTAACATTAGCATGTTAGCATTAGCATGTTAACATTTGCAATTAGCATGTTATCATTAACATGTTAGCGCTGATGACCTAGCAATTAACATTAGTATGTTAGCTAGCTGCTCTGCTATCTCTAAGAGAAAGGTTTTTACAAGTTTTTTAAAGGTAGAAAGGGATGTTGCAGTTCTTGTTCTTGTTGGTAGGTCATTCCACCATTTGGGGACAACCACAGAGGTGAGACCATCCCTCGAAGAGGACGGATCTCTGGCCAAACCATATTTCCAATCATTAAACCAGCTTAACTTTGAGCATGCTGAGCCCTTCCTGAACGTCTACATAGTTGTCTTGTGTCGGTAAGTGAAGAAATATGACCTTTACAGCAATTCAGAGAAACGTTACTTCTGCCTTCTTCCAGAAAATTTCCCGCCTTTTTAACATGGCAGTCTATGAGGCTGTCGATGGGTGTTATTACTGCATCTTTGCGTCTCCCGCCAAAACTATATATCTGACAGCTTTAGCAGGTGAATGTGAGTGAGACGACAAATTTTCCTACATTTCTAGCTTAAATGATTTCTGTAGCTTGACATTTGTGGCTACAATTGCAGTTTACATTCATTAATTTTTTGGCGTCGTTTTTAGTGATTTTTGGCGACAAAAACTCTAGGAGGAGATGCGAGACAAAAAAAGGGCGTAGTAAAGGCAGAATAAGCGTGGTGGATAACATATAGTGTGCGCTTTCAGGCACACTCAATAATAAATTGTATATATATATATATATATATATATATATATATATACACACACACACATAAATGAGACATATAGCAATGCTATTTGTGACTTTTGCTGATTGGCTGGAGAAAGTCATGTGATCCTCCTTCATTGAGAGACGTGGTGCACCATTTTAAAAGTCCATGGAAGTGACCATATATGGTATGGCATATAAGGGTTTGTATACAGCAAGACCCACCTAAATTACAATGAATTTGTCTTGAGTCAATCCCTAAAGAAAAACCCATCTGCATTTATAATTGTTGACTCTTTCATTTGCACATTAATTTGAAATACTTATGAGGTCTGAAATATTTTTATAGTGCCCCCTCCTGGACAAAGCAAAATGTATTGTCATGCTACAATATGAGAAACATCTGATGCAATATGAGCTATAAAGATTACAAACAACCTTCAAAAATGCAATTATAACTAACCAGTTGTCCAACATTTCTTAAATGGAGGAATTGAAAGAAATCTCATTTGATCTCAAACAAGATTTCCTCCAATCTCTCCAGAGTGTGCATGCTGGACAAAAGAATCCCTTCCAGTGAAACTATAGACTTCATACTGAGGTCACTGATATATACGCATACATTTATAAGCATGCTGAAGTCAAATGTCACTTCATTGTTGCTCACTCATCTTTCTTTCCCCTGCACTTCGGAACACATTCCAACATTTCCTGCACAGTTTTGGCAAGTAATTAATTTCTCAATGAAACTTTAGTGCTTATGATACATTGACAAGAAAAAAAAATGTGAGTAATAGCAGCATCATCAGTACTGAAGTCTAGCCCAATTCCAGTTAGGAGAAGCCCTGCAGACAACACAGTACAATCAGTAACAATGAATGAATGTATTCAATAGGGATAAGTGGGACTCAAACACCACACAGGACTTTGAGTCTAAATGATGCGGATAGAGTATTGTCACTGTGAGATGCAGATGTTTTTGTGTAATCAAGGACATTTTAACTTGCATGTTCGTATAAACATGCACTGGTTTATGTGTTTCGGGATTTCACTAACACAGTATCAAAATTAGAGTTAGTAGAATTATGTTTGCCATCAGAAATATGCAAGTATGTAAATGAAAAGACTTCATGTATTTACCTCACTCCCCCACTGTCTTCCTTACAGACCTTCCTGTTGTCAGCTGTTGCTGAGAAGAATTACAAGACGGAGTTGTTTACCAAGGCTGAGGCATGTCCCCGCTAAAATGAAATTGTATTGACATCTATACTTACATTCCTCTGGGGTGACTGAAGTTGACGCAATTGTGACACATGAGTGGAGGCTCACAGTCTGATTGTGGACTTTCTGTCAAAGCGGGGCATTAAGGGCCTATAGGCTGCAGTGCTGGAGGAGGAGTGAAGTGGCATCAATCCATTTTGCAGGTTTTCACACATTTGTTGAGACGGCCAATGGTGAGTTTTTAGAAATGAGAGTTCTGTTTCTGATTTTAAAATCAGTACTTTTCTATCAAATTATATTATTGGGTGCTGCACTCCAGGATGTCAAAGATAGCCATGCCTCATCATCTGGAACCAATTTGGAATACACAAGAAACACTGCAAGAAATGTAAGAGTTTCATGGGCCCCTTTCAGACATGAGAGAGATTATTGGTAAGTCCAAACACTGAATGAATCATATTTTTCAATAATACCATGTTGTTTTTCCTGTTAATGCTGTGTGCAACTTTACAATGTGTTGGTCCCTGGTCAGGAATCATTTTAGTACAGCATATTTGTGAAAGAAATCTGTAATGTTGTCTGTCATGTCTCAACTTTGTAGAGGATAGACCACAAACCATTTGGTGAGGTAGTCCACCATGACAGAAATATTTGTCCATTGCTGGAACACATTAACTGCCAGAAAAGGTCCATCCCCAAAAGTTCAAAGAGCTCTGACACCTTAAATGCAAACCAGAAGTGTTACATCAGTGAGACAAGATGTTAAATTGAGTCAGATCATTGACCTCGATGGGTTTATACTGAGTTCTCCTCTCTGTAGAGGGCCTCTTTCATCACACTGGGCAACATGACAAAGAACAACAATTGAGAACACTCAAGACATGAAATATGGATGATATTTGTAATGTCTGCTTTCATCCCAGGCCATTAATACTGTTGAAGGATTGCATGCATGGTCTTGTGTTCTCCACATTGTGCCCCAATAGCACTGAAATGAAACTCCAGAAAGATGTTGTTTGCTTCCTGTGGAGTGTGAACTATCTTTTACAAGATGATGCCGCATTGTGCTTTCTTGTGGCACTGGATAAAAGGTTTCCCTTCTCGGGATTAGATAGTTTGAAATTACATTTAAGATGTCAGTAACACAAAGATACAGTGCTGTGGTTTGGTTTGCATTATGTTATTGTTTTAAGTAGTTGAGTTAATATTTTATGCCCTCTGAATATTGAATGCAAAGTGCTGGGTCAAAGTCTTATAGGCCAGTGGTACCCAGCGTGAGGGTCCCGACTAGGGGTCCCCCCATTCCCCACTAGGGGTTGCCAGGGCTTCACGCGGGGTGGTGAGGCCTTGATTTTAAGGTGTTTTTTTTAAGGTCTTAGTTGGTCTGTATCTCAGCATATTTCTGTGAAGTAACAAACAAACAAATAAAATAGTTATTTTTAATGTTTATCTAATTTTTTGAGATAAGTGCACATTGAAGACCTGAATACTATATGTGCTACATTCACAGAGCCTCATCTTGCACTCAAAAAGTTAAAACAACCAAAGTGCTCAAAGACCACTGAGAGAAAAACACTGTAAAAAAAAAAGAAGAAGCCTAATAAATATGCCTCATAGTTACAACTTTAAATAAAATACACAGTACAGACAGAATTGTATAAAAAGTTCCTAAGGAATATATATTAAAAGTATCAGTATTATCTCAATATTACAAGAAATAATCTGCTTAAAAACAAAAACTTCCTGCAGTTATTGTGTTCACTATTTATGTTAATCGTTCAGTTTATACGTTGTTCTGTTTTGTTATTGTTATGCATTTATTATAAAAATAATGTTTAATCTGTGACTGAAAAGGGAAAAAAAAGATGGGAACCACTGTTCAAGGTGTACAGACTGTGAGCGCGTCTCCAGGGACACGTATGCTCAGCAGTGGATAAATATGAAGGTCGGTTGTGTGATTTTAGTATAAAATCTGATCCAGTTTCACCAAGATCTGAATAAAGTTCTAAAGTTGTGCTTTTGTACAGTAATCAGTGAGGCCCAGATATAGATAGCAGCCCTCACAGGTACTCATAGACTAGATCAAACAGGAAGCACTCTGCTCGGCAGCGTCAGACAAGAAAAAAAAACTATTTTGATGGTTTACCATGAAATGACAAACTCTAAAATACCATGAAGACCATAACATGATCTTCATGTTATGGTTACTCTGAGATTTTATCCCCTAAAAAGTGTTTAAACAGTACAGATTTAATTTGAAAGAACGTTATTTCAGCTACAAATGAAGTAACTTCCTGTTTGAAAGTCAAATGACACACAGTCAACCAACCAATGAGTGAGCATGCTCCCTGCCCTCCTCTGCATGTGTTTGATTGTGGATTTAATATCAGTAGTCATTTGTCAGCTCTTGTCTGTCTGACACTTTAAAAGCTCAAAGAGGCAAAAAAAAATCAAAGTACATGTGAGCATGTGTGATGTTTTACAAGCAGATACTTATGCGTGCTACTCTGCTTCTGTTTCTTTCAACATATGAATTTTGATGATTTTGAAGCAACATTTTGTAACTTTTCAGATTAAATCATGTTGATGCTACACTGACTTGTAATCAGTGTTGGGTACATTACTTTGAAAAAGTAATTAGTTACAGTTACTAGTTACTTACCCAAAAAAGTAACTGAGTTAGTAACTGAGTTACTACACTATAAAAGTAACTAGTTACCCAGGAAAGTAACTAATGCGTTACTTTTTTAAGTTAAAAAATGCCAAATAATTTGAGTAAAGCAAACAACAGATACCCATACAGGTTTTAATGTATTGCACCTCAACGCAATTACAACTGAACTTCAAGCATTTTCTTTACTTACAAATGTAAGCAGTTAAACAATATGACATGTTTTACACTTGACATGCTGCAAATTAAAACAAACTTTCAATGGCAGCATGTTTTCAACCACATACCTCCCTATAATTTTATTGAGTTCTTGCTGTGTGGTAAGTTTTGGGGTAGAAGCTGAAGCAGAAAAATCCAGCCTTCCTTGTTAGCTAGCTTGCCTTTATCGTGGGGTATGCCGGTGGCCACTAGCTTAACAGACGCGTGTGCAGTCGAGAGATGCTTCATTAAATTCGAGTTGCTTACATTTGACGTGGACAAAGTCTTTGGTCTTAGACACAGTGTGCATGTAACATGTACATTTTTACCTTTTACCTCGACGAGGTTAAAATACTGCCTATACTTCCACCGTGAAAACGCTGTCTTAGACTCAGCCTCGGGACTCGCCATCTCATCTGACATGCTGTGTGTGTGTGTGTGCGCGCGCGCTACGACCGTGTGTTGGTTTGTGTGTATGCCCGCCCACCGGGTGTCTCTGGTTGGCTCAACATGAAATCTCTGCTTTAGCCAATCGTCATTACGTATCCCGCCCTTACCAAAGGGAGAGAAAAAAGGCATTCCTGTATGCGAGTTGAGTGAGGTGCCAGTTTCTAAACGAGTAGGTTTGTTCAGTAACGCGAGGTAACGGCGTGTTGGTACCGGTAACGACGTTACAACGATAGATGAAGTAACTCGTTAGATTACCCGTTACTGAAAAAAGTAAGAAAAGTAAGTTTATTTCAACGCCGTTATTCCCATCACTGCTTGTAATCAGGTAAATGGTGTTTGGTCTGTTCTTGCATGATGCAACTTTGTGCTCCGGGTACGATCACCCACAGGAAGTACATGACGCTTCATGGCACTAAGTCACAAGCTGGACTGCCTGGACTGTGAGATCAGAGCACTGGTGGAGTGTTAGTGTGTTTGTACTACAGGAGTTTACAACGTAGCCAGGCTCATCACCTTCCATGGATAAGAGTCCAAACAGGATGTTGAAGGAGGAAGCTAAGAAAAGAAAAGGAGAGAGTAAATCATGGACTGACTTTTAGTGGCTGGTGAGAGCTTGGTGAAATAAAAGGCTGAAAGACAGACGCTAAGTAAGTAATAATAGCTGGCTACTATGTATTGTGTTGTTGGCCTTGCTTTATATGTCCCGGGTAAATTTGATGGGGATACCAGAGGCTCCTAAAAGTGAAGACAATACTTTTATGTCTTTAATGTTTTTAATTATTGTTAAAAACAGCAGGTGTGTAAGTCAACACGTTTCCATCAGTCACATAACTGAAGCAATAAAAACTATGGACGGTCAGCACAGTACATTATAAAGCCAAATAATTAATTACACAGTTTAATCAACATCTGGGGCCACATGCACAAAGCTTGCGTACGCACAAAAAAGTGGCGTACGTCCTTTTCCACGCTCACGTTCAGATGTATCAAACGTGAAACGATCGTAGAAATGTGCGTGCCTCACGCCAATTTCATAGCTGTCGTACGCACGTTTCTACAGCTATTGTTCCTTTGGCGACACTGAGAGGTGAAGCTGGGAAACTGTTAATAATGTGAAAACAAGTAGTCATCAGAGTGATGTGCACATCAGAGACACACTTATGAACAATTAACACACCTACGTGTTTGCAATTATATGAGTGGTTATAAAAGCATGCGCAATGTTATGAACTGATGAACTGACTACGCTGGGGTTCCTGGAAACAGGGGCATTCCAGCGGGAGCTGTTTATCTAAGTAGGAAACATTTTTATTCCATCAATGTTCAAATCATATGTGATGCGCAAATGCAGCTAACTAACATCGTGGCAAGGTGGCCTGGTTCAACGCACGACTCAATCATTATGACTAACAGCATGGCTGGGAACAGGCTGGAGGCTGGCACGGTGCGCAGTGGGTGGCTTCTATTCGTTTAATTGTCCTGTATGTAACGCTGGTTTACATACGGGACAGTTAAAGGATCAAACTCTTTACTTACCCAGAACCCGTGCCAGTGTGCCAATGCATATGTGGGCATGTGCGAATTCAAATATCATGTTTTTGGTTTTCTTTATTTTCCGCTTGTGAAATTAGAGCTACAGAGCTTTCTAACAAGCCCCTGATTGTCTCCCTGTGTTCAGTATTCTGTCAGTAAAAGCGGCGTAAAATGTCGCCGCAGCGCCACACCTGTCCACACCTGTGTGTGCGCTGCTCGGATCCCACGGCATTTACAGCCTCTCACACACGCTCCCACTCACGTCTTTTTTTTTTTTGGTCATATTTATGACCATATTTAGGGAACCAAACAGATTCTCCACTTCATTCACTAGAATCTTTAGCTCAGACTCTGTGAAATTCATTTTCTTTCCTTTGTTCATCACGTTATCTGATTGGACAAAGAGGTGAATCTCAGGTCCAGGGTCTATTTAAATAGATTTGCATATGTAAATGGGGGCGTGGACAGGGAGGAGTTGCACGTGCGCTGAATTCCACGTTGATTGAGATGTACAAAAGAAACATGCTTGGATCCATGCATACGCACACTTTGATACATCTTTTTTTGTGCGTATGACAGTTTCCGGGTTCTGGCGTACGCCAAGTTTTAGTAGGAAATCCACGCAAGTATTCGTACATGAGGCCCCAGGATATTTAGACAAAAAGAAGTCACATAAAGTGAAACGACCTGCAGAGCAGTCTGAACTCTGAGCACTGACAGTATAAATAATGGACAGAGTGTGTTTAGAAGTTTGGAGTCACTGGCCATACATGTATAAAATTTCACCCTCAGTACAGTTTTCATGAATGGGGAAATTAGCTATCATAAAACATATACAATACTAGATTCTTACATAGACAGAAATTATACAGAACTTAGTTCATGTTACACTGATACTTGCTGTCATCTGTTTGCTGTTCAACATTCAACCATTATTTTATGAAAACTCTCTCTAAATATATTCAGCTTGATTCCCTCGTATATTGTGACAGTTGAACAGATAAAAAAACACAGTATTTCTGTTTATGTATGTATGAATGACTGAGCAGTAACCATTTAAAAATGTAGAACTGTATCATGTAGATGTCTGAAATAATTTCTTGCTTTTTTAAAATGACTAAGACAACTTAATGTATGTGTCAGTTATCATTATTATTATTATTATTATTGTTGTTGTTATTATTATTATTATTATTATTTGAATGAATATAAAATACACTTCTGAAACAAATATTAAACTAGCTCTGCTAGTCATCCACACAGACTAACATTGGTTATTTTCATCTTCATCTGTCACTGGACATATTCACGTGAATCCTCTGAGGGCAGGTGTATCACTGTGAAGCCACTCACTGAGAACATTCCTGAGCGCTCTGGAACAAAGTGTTACATCAGACAAAAGTAAAAATCATTAGTGTTGACGGAACGCCGCAGAATATTCAGAAAAGACAGAGAGAAATGAACAGCACGACAGAACATTGAAAAATCAACACTTTGCCCCTCAATAGTTCAGACAGCGTTGGTGGTTCACTTTTATTGACATGTTAGACTGGAGTGGTGGGCTCTTCAGGATGCATGAGGTAGAGCAGGTTTTTCATTTTCCGGAGAATGTAAAAAGAAGTAATTAGAGGCGGGGAGGGGAGACAGAGGGGACAGGACAATGAGAGAGTCTGAGTGATTGGGAAGGGGAACAAAGGCAGACTCAATTTACTCATAGCAAGTTGAGAAATTAATAGAGATGTGCTATGCCAATTATGTATCATATAAGTAATGCAAGTGAGCTCATTAGCTAAAGGCTGAGTTTTCCACAGCAGGCCCCTCCACACTCACACTGTTCCAGTGCTCTTGAATGAATGGCTTTAGAGATTTAAATAGAGGCCGTGCACACAGCTCAGCCATTGAGAGTCCACTCAAGAGTGCTGTTTTATAATGGCCCCTATTTGGACTCATTACAGGCAGTACCTTTTAATGCATGGTGTTGTACTTAAGTAAAGGTAAGAGCCGGGCTTCTTTGTTGCACAGGAGTGACTGTATTGTCAATGTATTGTACTGCCGGGAACAAAAAGAGGTGGTCTAGTAATGTCAGTGTGTGACAGAAAATGGATTTTGAGTGCATGGGGTCGTGATGGCTAATAGAAGGCTAATGTTTGGTGTGATTCCCGTAATGGCAGAGAGAGATCTTTAAAGACGGAAACACACATAGTTGTGAGCCACCTGTGAAGCACAGCTCTCGAGGTCAGAAAGACACGTCAGTCACGACAAAACCTTGTCTCCTAGATATTCCGTTTATATATTACTAAATCTCACTATTGCCCTATTGGTTTATGTTTCATCTGTGGTCAGGGTTAGGCAACAAAAGTTTGTGGTTTTGGTTAAATGTTAGTAAAGACAGTGTGTCCAGTGCTTCATGGCACAGCAGACTTTTCATAACCCTAACCATGCATTGCCAGCACCCAAGGTTTCACCTCAAGGTTTGCCTAGTTCACAAACAATTTGCGTTTGTGAATTAGTCTGGAACCTTTCAGTTCATTTTTTCAAGAGTTGTTATCAACGAGTGCAGAACAGACAGTTTGATCTGAGTTTCATTAGTCGGTTGCATTGTGATGGAAAAGACCTACAGCCTGACACAGCAACCAGTCAGAGGAGTGAAACGTCTGACTTTTACCATGTTAAATAAATGGCTGTTATTGGCCTGACTGGATCCAAGGCTGGTGGAATTCTGTTTTAATGGAAGGGTGTCCAGACACATCTATGAGAACAAATGAAACATCTTGAGCTCAGCTGATTCGTCTGCTTAGTATTTATTAACTGTTCTGATTTGATAGTAACAAATTATCTTCACAAGCAGATGGAGGTTGTCTGGTTGTTGTGGAATCCACACATGTTACGTTCAAACACAGATGAACTTTAATAACAGGGTTATTCTGTTCCCTCTTCCTAAAGAAGGTAATAGCCATTGTTACAGTCTATATGCTAACTGGGAGGGTGGTCCTAGATAGAGATCACTGTCACATCAAGGTTTATTTGCAAAAATAGATATCTTCATTTTGATTTATTTGCCTTAATTCATTTTTTGTGGTGTTCCCACTAAGAGCTCTAATCAATCAGATTGTCGTCTGCTTGAAATTTGGCCAAAGTTGGAGAAGTAAAGCGGTAATGGTGGTCTTTATTAGCACTGGCACATGTGGTTTAATGAGGTATCAAGCATACTTAAAATATATTTTAATTAACACCAGTTTCTTTTTTGCTTGCACAGTTTGCTCACTTTCACAACTACACACAGTGACTCATACAATGGATTTTTACAAAGAACAAACAGCTCAGCTTCACTAATAAGGCTAACTGAATGAGATATGAAGAGCCATATGGGGGGGGGGCAAAAACTTCTTTCACTGTATTATTTCTGTAAACAGAAAATATGAAAGCCTAATGGCTGCTTCAATCAGTGTGCTGGACTGGAGCTGCTGGGAGCCATTATAAGTCAGGGAAAGCAGGCAGGAGGGAGCTGTGGGAAGCAAAGGTAAAATCATGTGAAAAATAATAGACTGTTCTGCTGCCCTTTGTCTTGTTTTGCTGAACTGAGAGCTCCACTAAAGTAAATAACTGTAATGCGTCTTTTAATTTGTGCCTCACTCGCCGTCTCTCTGCTGTTTTCTCTTTTACAGTGCTGAACATTTCACACCTGCTTTTCCACAAATTTACATTTCAAATTTGATTTCAACTTCCCTGAACCAGTGGTCAGTCTGCAGTGAAAATCAGGTGCAGTAAATATAAGACCAAACATGCATTTTTCAGAGGGTTTCTTCTATTTCCATTTGTGTAAAGCCACACTGTGGTCCTTTAGCAAATAAGCACAGATACAACCTCGCCCGTTTCACACAAAAGTGCCAATTAACAATAATTCACCATGATCAACAGTGAAACACAAACTGAAAATACAGCAAGAAATTCAATCCAAAAGTGTGTCTTTAAAAAGCAGACTCAAAGTAATGTTATTTACAATTATGGTGATGTGTTCTTTGTTTTGATATATTTGTCATTACATAATGACATCGTTATCACTCTTACTGACTTAAACACACCGATGTGAGTCTAACGGGGAGAACAGAAAAAAAAAAGTATTGAAATATGTATTTATTGCTTCACATGTGCTATCATGGTGTCAGTCATTTACACCTGAATGAGGTCCATGAGTGAAATCAACAGTTTTGCTTATAATTTACATTTTAAAAACATTAACCTTCAGATGACCAGTGTTAGGCTGGCGAACAGGCGACAAGCTGTTCTCTCTTTCCCTTTTTCGAACATACATTTCACGTGTTACAATTACAGCATTTATCAACACGGGCAGAGCTCTGTGTTACCCTCAGAGTTTGCCTGTTTGAAAATCACACTCCTTCTTCAGTGAGTGTGTCACTTTATATCCTCCCTGCCATTATGTTAATTCATAATAATTAGGTATTCAGCCCTGTTTGTTTTTTACCCACAACAAAGGAATGACAGCAGGTTATAACAGGCTTTCACAAACATGAGTGAAAAATGAGCAATGCTTCACAGCAGTGTTGGTTCATCTGCGTTGCTCGTTAGTGTATGTGGTGGTGGTGGTGGGGGGGGGGGGGGGGTTCTCTGGTCGCTCAGTGTTAATATGGGAGCACATTTGCTTTGTGAGGGGAGCATCTCTTAAGTGATTCAGTTTAATCTACTACTATGTTCACAATTACACACACTATGACTGCTGTATTTATAGTTGCGGCAGAAACACAGCATCATACTAAATTAGATTTGGGCTGTTTAACTTTAAATGCAGCCACAACAGCAACACTAGGGCCCCATTCCAACCCAGCCCCTCCTCAACCCTCCCCTTCGATTTCTATTTGCACATTCACATGGAGAAGTGCAATTAAAAACTATCCTTAAGGGGAAGTGGGCTAAAAAGCCTCAAGTGCAGCACCTCTTTGTGTCTGGGTTGAGGGAAACATCCACATGCCTACAAAACAAAATTTATTTTTTTGTCTATATTTTTCATAGTCTTACTCCTCTGACTCTATATTCTGAAACAAATTCAGCACATGTAGAAAATGTAAACAGTGAAATGTTCATACTGTATGCAGCCTTCAAACTCCACCATCCAGAAATATGAACGTATCACATTGTAGGATATACATTCCATGAGTGCAACCAATCACATCACGGAAGAAACAGAGAGAAACTCAGTTTCTATTAATTATTACTTTTGTATTTGTCTTGAGTTTACTCATCTCAGAGTTTTGTGTCTGGAATACACCCCAGAAAGATGTTGACCATAATGTTTCTGTCTTTACATGTCTGTTGCTGCTGCTGTGTTTTTGGAGAGTCTGCGGAATTATAGCTTATCCTCCGGGCGGAGGTTATGGCAAGCAGAAATGCATTTTAAGGCGAAGCCATTTCAAATTGGTAGGAGTGCAATAAGGACTATATTCAGATCCTACGGAGTGACTGTAGGGCTAGCTCCATAAACCATAAGTCTCTACACACACTCAAGGAACAGCAAAGTCAAGGAGCAGCTACTTCCTCTTACTCGGTGTGTGTTCACCAAAGCGAACCGCTTTATCGGCCGCCACCATACCTTGTAGGGCAATCAGCTTTTTAACCAAAGGCACCACTCTCTCTCATTGGAGCTATTATTTTTTCTGCCACTAGCAACAGAGCAGAAAGAAAACAGTCCAAACACAGAACACACTTATCATGACCATCATGGACTGTCCACAACCCATACAACAATGTCCCTGTTGGCTTTCCATACCAATATCACATCTTGCAGGGGTGAAGCGGCAGCAACCAGGAAGCTCACTTCCTTGTTACAACAGGACATGTGGAGTACAGCTTCTTGCAGTGTGTTGCTTCGCATTGGCCCAAATGTAGCTTGTCATTTTGGGAAGGTTATGGGTGGATGTCTGGGCCATTAATGGCCCAAATTAGGAAAGCCAAAATCATACCAAAAGGGAACCAAAGTTCACCCAAAACAAAAAAAAACATTGTGGATTTCCAAAATATAGCCATATATGTCTTCTGGATGGCCATAAACATGCCTTAACTCAGCCATATATTGCTGGTGCCTACTTATCTATTATGGATAACCCTAATCATACCACAGTTAAGCCAAAAGGCTTTCTTAATGCCAAAAGAAAGCCAAAAATGCCAAATGTATGCCATAATACAGCCAAAATATTTGCTATCTGGGAAGTTGTCTTCGGTACTGCAAATACCTACTTGAATGTCCTCATACAGACATATGCTACCTCACGACCGCTGCGCTCCTCCAATGAACAACGCCTGGCTCTGCTGTTCGCTCAGAGCAATCCTGACTTTTTTCATCTGTTGTTTTCCGTTGTTGGAACGGGTTGGCATTGAGAATTTTTTTGTCCCGGGCCCAGCCAAACCTGTCAGCGGCCCTGGTCTCAGGTGTAACCATCCGCCCACTCGCCAGATGCGATTTGGACGGCGAAAGTGCAGCTCCGTATTTTCATTGTTCCTTGTTCCGTCTGTTTCCACAGACAATTATATTTGTGTCGAGGTTCCACATTTGGGACCCGTAACAAATCTTGGGGGCTCGTCCGGGATCTCGCTCCGTCCAACGCGGCGAGGAGGAGATCCAGTGATAACAGAACCACGAGGCCTTGGTGAGGAGATGTGACTGCAGTTACGACGACAGCCAGTGGGTGTCCAGCCGGGGAGATCGCAGCCAGGAGAGGGTTTTTGTTCTTCCAAGGGAACTGCACTGCTGTTTCTTCAGACCTGCACCAGCCATGTCTTCTGCACAGAAACAACTCGTGTGGAGCATAACGAAAAACTTGTACAGACTCTCAGGAAAAGTCGTGTACGAGCTGGCCAGAGACGTTGCAGCTAATGGAAAAGGTGCCACTGACCTGGAGTCTTCTGATGAAGAAAGTTGTGTCGGTTATGTCCTTGAATATATGCAGTCTGAAACGTTAATCAGTTCTGAAGATGAGGGTATGAGTCAGCTGCTAATTTTAAATGATTTAGTGTGTCAGTTGATTGAGAACCCCGATACAGTTGATATTTCAAATAGGGTTACAAACAACATGAGGCACGTACAAATATTCCAACAGAAGACACTACACCAACACATGCTAACGACAACACATCAGCAACCAGCGCTACCCTTCCGACAGATGCAGCGATGGGTCACTCCATACTGCAACACATTCATCCAAACACTGACACTTCCACTCACAGTGTAGACCAGCTCCAAGTAATGTATGAAGAGCTGGGCAAGAAGCTAAGATATTATCAAGACACTGCTACCACACCACATAGCAGACAACCATCCAGTTACACACACTTAAATGGTGACATACAGACAGTGATTCCTCCCAAAGACTTACCTTATCTCCAGCGTAGAGACTTTAAGGTGCACGGGGGACAGATCGGGGATCAAAATTCTCAAGTCACATATTACAGTGTCTGTAAGCTGATCGACGAAGGTGTCAGAGAGGGTTTTACAGAGGCAGAAGTTATCCGTAGTGTTTTGAGGATCATCAAGCCGGAGCTTTCAAGGACATGCTCAGAAATAAAGATGAAATAACCATCTGTGAACTGAAGGGCTTCCTCAGATGTCATCTGGGCGAAAAGGCAAGTACAGAGCTGTTCCAGGAACTAATGTGTGCAAAGCAAAATGAGCAAGAACCCCCCCAGCAGTTTGTATATCGTATGATTGGGCTTAAACAGAGAATCCTCTTCCAATCAAAGCAGGCCAACACAGACATTCGCTATGATCCCAAAACCATCCAGGAGGTTTTCCTGCACACCATCTATCAGGGTCTGAGCTCAAAACATACAGATGTCAGACAACAATTAAGACCACTGCTCGCAAACCATCAAGTAACTGATGAGAACATAGTCAGCCAGGTCACAAAGATAATCAGTGATGAAAATGAACACCAGCGACGACTGGGCTATGTCTCCAAAATTAAAAGCAATGTATGCACACAGTGCTCAAGTGGATGATGGAGATCAACCTGCAGACAAGAGAGAACATCACACCATACAAAAACTCAGGGCTCAGGTAGAGAGTCTGACCAAGATGGTTGCCGCTTTAATGGATCAGCAAGCAGCAGCTATACAACCAACTCATTCAAAGGCTTCCCCAGCTAAAATACTTGACCTGCCCCAGGCCCATTCCACCGCCATACCCAGCAAAGCCCCATCTCCCACACCAGGTCTGCCCTCCTTCTCAAGGAAGAGTAATTTGCCCCTCTGTAACAACTGCTCACTCCATGGCTTAGAGAACTGTGACCATTGTTTTGTGTGTGGTGCTTCAGGACACCGGGCCGTAGGCTGCTCAAAAAGAGCAGGGAAACGAGAGCTGGTCTCTGTCGAGGGACAACCGGAGGCCGTTTCACAGTCCCCGTCCCACTCAGTAACCGCCACACATAGACAGCGAAACACAAAACAGAAAAAACATCACAAGAAAATCAGTGAACCCTGCACTCAAAACACATTACATCCCCACAATATCACCCCCACAGTACCACTGATTGGCAAGGAGAGTCTTCTTAAGTGCTTCATAAGTGGTTACGCAGCAACAGTACTATTTGACACTGGCTCACAAGTAAGCATCATTGACCGATCCTGGAGGGAAAGATTCATCCCCAGTTGCCCCGTGCGACCACTGGATGAACTTCTCGACGCCGGGGACAGCTTCCGCCTGTATGCTGTAAATCGACAATCAATCCCCTATGACAGATGCGTGGAGCTGACGGTTAACCTCCCAGGTAACGACAACCCAGATCTTGCAGTACAGGTCCCCTTTTTAGTCAGTCAGCTTCCCATCCCTCAGCCCATAATTGGCTCTAATGTTCTTGATGAAATGATTAGTGGGCCACAGTCTTCTGCTGAAACACATGCTATGGTTATCAGTCTTTTGCAAAAAGCACTCGGAGTAGAGGAAGACCAAGCAGTAGCTATGGTTAATTTTACTCAGGTCAAGAAAACATCAAATGACAACATCGCCACAGTTCGAGTAGGGAAAGAAGATGTAACTATACCAGCCGGTAGAACTGTGCCACTGTACAGGGAAGTGAAAGAGTACATCCAAGAGTTGTTAGTGAAAGGGTGGATTGTCAAGTCCAAGTCTCCCTATGCTGCGCCCATTGTCTGTGTCAGGAAGAAAGACGGATCATTGCGCCTGTGCATTGATTATAGGCTGCTCAACAAAAAGACTGTACCCGACAGACATCCTCTCCCCCGCATACAAGACCTAATTGACTCACTCGGAGGCTACAGCTGGTTTTCCATCTTAGACCAGGGCAAAGCCTATCACCAGGGCTTCATTGCTGAGGGCTCAAGGCACCTTACGGCTTTCATTACCCCTTGGGGTTTGTATGAGTGGATCAGGATGCCCTTTGGGTTAACAAACGCACCAGCAGCCTTCCAAAGAAGCATGGAGGAAATGCTTGACACCTTAAGGGATGAGTGTTGCATTCCTTATCTGGACGATGTCCTCTGCTTCTCCCAGTCATTTGAAGAGCATGTTAATGTGTTGTGGCGGGTACTCCAAGCTCTACAACGCCATGGTGTAAAGTTGAGGCCGGAAAAGTGTGAGTTATTCAGGAAGGAGGTCAGGTATGTGGGGCGGCTGGTGTCTGAAAACGGTGTGAGAGTGGATCCTAAGGATGTCGAAGCAGTACAGGCCCTGAAAGAGAAAACTCCACAGACCGTAGGAGATGTCAGACGACTCCTAGGCTTCCTGAGCTATTACAGAGCGTATGTCCAAGATTTTTCACGCACAGCAAGACCCCTGTATGAGATCCTCCAGGTAAAGTCCAATCCATCACCTCCCAAGCCTGCAAGGGGAAAAACAAAAGGCCCTCAATTCCCTTCACGCACCCCAGTTGAGTGGACTAGTGAGCATCAGCAGATCCTGGAGCGCCTCATAACCATTCTGACCAACCCCCCCCGTGTTAGCGTACCCAGACTTTGACCATCCCTTCATACTCCATACTGACGTTTCCGAACAGGGCCTAGGAGCCGTCCTGTATCAAAATCAGGGTGGAAAGATGAGAGTAGTCGCCTATGGGTCTCGCACACTTACACCAGCAGAGCAAAGCTATCATCTCCACCAGGGACGGACTGGGACAAAAAATCAGCCCTGGCATTTTGGACCAGACTGGCCCACAACATTTGATAACACACTTTTTCAGTTTTTTCAGTGCAACTGTGCAAGTCTTTAAAACAACCTAGCTCAACAGGACATAAATAATCAAATCATATTAAATCAATTTTATTTGTATAGCCCAAAGTCACAAAGTCCATTTTCCATTGAGGCTTTACAATCTGTACAGGGAGTGACGCCCTCTGTCCTTAGACCCTCGGTTCGAGTGAGGAAAAACTTGCCCACAAAAAACTTTAACAGGAAAAAATGTGGAAGAAACCTCAGGAAGAGCCACAGAGGAGAGATCCCTCTCCCAGGACAGACAGACGTGCAATGGATGTCACGTGTACAGGACAATCAACACAAACATATTGTACAATTACAATGACTGACTGAAATACAGCCTGTTTATAATATATTTATATAAACAAACACACAGCTGCATTGACATAACACTAGCAATGAACAAAATTATGTCATTTTAAAAAGTGCTATTTTCTTTCTTTGTAGGCTAACTTGCATTGTATTTAGCCACCTAGCTACATAAAACAGCCCATTTTTTTCCCCAGGCCTAAATAAGAGCTTACCCGAGGACTACTAGATGAACAAAGAAAATGAGAGTGCTGACTCTTCAGTTTTCACTCACATTTTTGGTGAGTGGTGGTGGCTTTAAATATGCCTAGGCTAGAAATACTGGAATGTACAGATACCTGCAGCTGCATTCACATAACATTGACAAAATGATATAATTTTAAAAGTGAGATTTTCTATCAGTTATGTAGCCTACATTGTCCCTACCACCTAGGCTACATAAAGAACTGCTATATTTGCAGGACAAAAAAGCAACTTAGCCAATAGGCCAGCCTAGTACTCACCCCACAGACAATAATAGTCTAATAAGAAATTAGACTTATTGTTATTGTTGGTGAATGGTGAACACGTGTTCTCACATTAAAGACTATTTTTTATTTAGAATAAAAGACATAAAAAGTAGGCTACTGAGCTAGGCTTATTTTCTCTTCCAGCCAGTGTAGCCTACAATGTATTGTAGCGACCCTGCAGTAATGTGTTGTGTGTTACAATGTGAGTTCTGTGGTTTCCCATGGTCCATAAATGCACCTGTATGAGAGCAAGGGGGCGGGTGAGCAGGTGAGGGAGAGCGCGTGTATGTGAGCGTGTGTGGAGAGAGACGGCACGAGTGAGGCTGCAGAGTGGGACCTGTTATGTGTTCTTGGCGTGGTTATGGCCTACAATAACCAAGTTCTGTAACAAGACTGTTGGCAATAAAAGCCAGTTTGCTAAATAACGCCTCGTTATTCGTGACGCGTCTGGCCGGACGCCACAGTATGTTTTATCATACCCATTAAGGGGTTGGGTGGCTTTATCCTACTCGTTGCATTTCATACATGTTCTGACAGTAGTCCAGTCCAGCTTACCGCAGGTTCAACAACATGTTGAGTGCCACTGCCACCGGCACCACTGTCATCAGCGATGGGAGCTGATGAAGTCCCTGCTGTGGCAAACATATCAGTGATTCTAACACACTTCGCAGCGTCTGCCCGAAGAGCAAGTTTCTTTTAATCACGGAGTTTTTCTGCGCCACCTTTACGTTTTCTCTCCATCTTTATCTGATAGCGTTTCACCCATCAATAAACTGCACACCGGCGCATCAAGCCAAAGGGGGGAGGTGTTTCATGATGTGATTGGGCCGGTCCCCTGTCAGTCAGCGTGTAAGGGCCGGTGGTAAGAAAACAAAGTCTTGCACAGCCTTTTTTTTTGTGCCTGTAGGCGGGACCAAAGCGTACAGAGTGGTTGTTTAACAGTGTGTTTGGGCTGCGTGATCTACTCGTTGTGGGCCGGTCAGACCAATATTAAAAAAAATAATAATAATAAAAAAAAAAAAATCAGGATTTATCGGCCCAAATAGCACGTTGGCCCACCGGGCAAATGCCCGGTATGCCAGATTGCCAATCCGTCCCTGATCTCCACAGTGGTAAGCTTGAGTTTTTAGCCTTGAAATGGGCAGTGTGTGACAAATTCAGGGATTACTTGTTTTACGCACCCCATTTTGTTGTCTACACTGACAACAATCCCCTCACTTACGTGATGAGCACAGCTAAGCTTAACGCAGTGGGCCATCGCTGGGTAGGGCAGCTCGCAGACTTTTGCTTTGAGATAAGATACAAACCAGGCAGACTAAATGTTGATGCCGACACGCTCTCTCGTTGTCCCTTTGACATCAACACCTATATGAGTCAGTGTAGTGAGAACTTGTCAGAAGAGGCAGTGTGTGCAGTCTGGGGAGGGAGTAGAGTAGCTCAGCAGGGAGAAGTGGCATGGGTAGCAGCTCTGAGCATTGCATCACACCCACAAACCCTGACAGAACCTTTTCCAGCTATTGACCACAGTGACCTTGTCAGTGAACAAGAGAGAGATCCAGTCATTGGGAAAATCTTAGAGTTAAAAAAGAAAACCAAAGAGATGACTGAGGACAGACGCAGGGCATTAGATAAACCCACCAGGAAACTTTCTAGGGAGTGGAGCAGGCTGTATATAGAGGATGATCTCCTGTATAGGAAAACACTTGGCCGCAAACAGCTAGTTTTACCCACCACATACAGACAGACAGCCCTCACTTACCTGCACAATAACATGGGACATGTGGGTGTGGAAAGAGTACTGAGCCTTGCAAGACAACGTTTTTATTGGCCTTATATGAAAAATGACATTGAGGAGTACATCACCAGGAAGTGTCGTTGTATCCAACAGAAAAAGCCAGCAGTGCATGACAGAGCGCCCATGGGGAGCCTCACATCAAGCTCTCCCCTTGAACTCGTCTGCATTGACTTCCTCCACATTGAAACCAGCCGTGGTGGATATGAATACATCCTGGTGGTCATCGACCACTTTACCAGGTTTGCGCAGGCATATCCCACCAGAAACAAGGCAGGCAAAACTGCTGCAGACAAGATTTTCAATGACTTTGTCCCACGGTTTGGGTACCCAACTAAACTCCACCACGATCAAGGCAGAGAGTTTGAGAAAGAACTGTTTCGAGCCCTCAGGCAGCTCTCCGGCGTACAGCACTCCAGGATGTCGCCTTATCACCCACAGGGCAATCCGGTGGAGAGGTTAAATCGGACCCTGTTGCAAATGCTCCGCACACTAGGAGAAAAGGAGAGAGAGAATTGGAAAGATCACCTGCCTCGTGTCATTCATGCGTACAACTGTACTAAACATGAGTCAACAGGCTATTCCCCATATTACCTGTTGTATGGGCACCATCCACATCTCCCTGTCGACCTCCTCTTTGGACTAGTAACAGAGGAAGGAACTAACACAGCGAAGGGATACGCAGACAAATGGGCAGAGAGAATGACTGAAGCATACAGAATAGCTAACACTAATAGTCAGCAGTCAAGTGCTAAAGGTAAACGCTATTATGACAAAAGAAACAGAGGTGTGACTCTACAGCCAGGGGACAGGGTCTTGGTTCGTAATGTTGCTGAAAGGGGAGGTCCATGTAAATTAAAGCCCTATTGGGAAAAGATGATTTACATTGTCTGAAACATGTTGCTCCAAGTAAATGACTTGCCTGTAGAGCCACCAACTGAGAATAAGGCTGTTCAAAAGAGAAACAAAAGATCAGCAAAACTAGTAAGATCAATGGAACAGACACAAAACCCTGACACAAGTGAGTCAGATGACGAGGAAGAAGCACCATGCTATTGGCTGCGCATGCCGAGAGCACCCCAGAGAAATGACTGTCATGTCATGCCGCAATTTACCTGTGAGAGATCGGAACACACTGAGCACACTCATACAGGGGAAACTGGTCCTGTCGAGCCTGTATCTGAAAGTGAAAGTTTTAATGAGGAAGGACAAGAGGGACAGGGTGACGATGAGCTTGGTGCTGACGAACAGTTGCCTCATGATGGGCGGGAGTCGTCTCATGTTAATGACCAAGAGGGAGAAATCCAGGAGACACAGCCTTACACTCAGCCTACACTGAGGAGATCCGCCAGAGACAGGCGCCCTGGCCAGATGCTGACTTACAGTTCCCTGGGTCAACCAACCTATGAGCCACGCCATGTGGTCAGTACATTAGCAGCTCAGCCCTTAACTTATGCCCATTCGTATCCACAACCTTACTTTCAGTCATTCCAACTGACACCTGTCATTACTCCTACTTACCAGCCATTTATCTATCCTATTCATTGCTATTGAACATTGAACACACATACACTTAACACATCGTCACTTCGAGTAACATGGTGTTATATGTTTATTTTGAGTATCAGACCAGTTTAAGTGTTTTCATATTTTGATGAAAGTTTGCAGTACTGAGAAACAATATGAAGTTTATGGTTATGTTGTGCATTGCAAGTGTCAGGAGCCACTTTTGTTTGTGGGGGAGTGTGTGGCGAACCCAAAAGAATGTGTCACCACATGTGAAATTAAATAATACTAAATTGTTAGTATTTGTGGAGTGAAGGTAATCCTCCGATGTTGTCTGTTGTACAGATAGTTTATGTTTTTATGGACATTGTGGGAAAAAAAGGGAACATTGGGAGGGGGAACTTTTGGGGCCGGGACTGTTGTCTCAGGTGTAACCATCCGCCCACTCGCCAGATGCCATAGACATATATACATAGACGCCGCATTGAGCGCTGAATGGTACGTAACGGCGCCGCCATATTGGACCTGGCTGAGTCGAGCGGTCGGCGAATAGGAGCAAACGGAGAAGATGCCTATTTCATGTTCTGCGTGGAATTGTACCAAGCGGTTTACAGTACAAAACAGATCTCTTGGTATTACCTTTCACAGGTAAGAATGAAAGATTACTTTTGATTGTATTTGGCCATTATAACGTCATTTTACGAACAGAATTTGCTGACTTTGTGTCTGATACTATGAAGTCATGCGCATAATATTGTCCCGCGGTGAAACCAAACAAGCAAGAACTCTTTCCTATTTAACTAAATTGGGCCGAAGTAACTACTCTGATCGATTGATCTGATTCTATGTAGGTTTCCCAAAGATAAAGAGCTGAGAAAGAAATGGGAAACAGCTTTCAGAAGGGAAGGCTTTTCTGCCAGTCCATCATCCGTGCTCTGCAGTGAGCATTTCAGACCGGAGGATTTTGACAGGACAGGTCAGACAGTCAGGATCAGAGCTGGAGCTGTTCCTTCAGTCTTCTGTTTCCCAGCTCATCTCCACAGGGTAGGTGATCACTATGCTGTACCAGGCTGCACTTTATTTTAGATTAGATTCAACTTTATTCTCATTGCACAAAGTACATAGACAACAAAATACAGTTTAGCATCTAACCAGAAGTGCAGAGTGTGTACAAATGAACAGGATATATATATATAGTGCAGATATAAATATGACTATGGGATACATACAGTTGAAACCAAAAGTTTACATACACTGTATAAAAAGACATTTTTTTTCCCCTCACTGTCTGACATGAAATCAGACAATAACTTTTCCTGTTTTAGCTCCGTTACGATTACCAAAATTATTTCTATTCGCTAAATGCCAGAATAAGAGAGAAGTAATAAAAAATTGTCTAAAAAAAATCCTTCTTTCATATGTGTGTGTATGTGTGTATAATATGTGTGTGTATACATATATAATATGTGTGTGTATACAATGTGTGTGTGTTCATCAATATATATGTTCATCAATGTGAAATAAAACGATTAATCAAAATCAGTTAAATCTAAACGTTAGTGCTCTTTATTCAGAAACCCTCATGTCACATCTACATTTCAGGATCTGGTTATTATAGACACAGATTAAATGTTAAATATAAATATTTTAATATTTATCATCGCAGTAACAGTGTTACACACATTAGTAGCTGTAAACACTCACATTATAAAAATACATACGTTGGTTTGGTGCTTACATAAGGAGTAAACATTTATAATCATCACTTTAAAAGTTACATACGTTGTTTTTTTGGTGCCTGTTTGTTTCCCAGATATATTAGTGTGTGTGTAAATGGGTGTATAAGAGACATTAACTTAAAGAACTTTGTAGAAAGGCGCTTTATGAAGTTCAGTCCATTTCCGTGTATTAGTTCACCGGCAGACCTTCCAGGTCCAATATGGCGGCGGCGTTTACGTATCGCGACCAACGACCAACCCGCTCAATGCGGCGTCTATGTATATATGTCTATGCCAGATGCGATTTGGACGGCGAACGTGCGGCTCCGTATTTTCATTGTTCCTTGTTCCGTCTGTTTTCACAGGTCGGTATATGACAGTAATTGATAATTTTGACATTTTGCACATGTTTCGTTGTTTGCACATGGTTTATTTATGTTAATTTAGTACGAGTTTAAGGATGTTTTATATTTTGAATATGTATGAATAAAAGAGATGCGATTTGGACGGCGAACGTGCGGCTCCGTATTTTCATTGTTCCTTGTTCCGTCTGTTTCCACAGACAATTATATTTGTGTCGAGGTTCCACATTTGGGAACCGTAACAATATCACCAGTCAAAGTGACATACTACAAAGAAACAGCCTGTGACACTAAACACCAGTATCCCAGTGAAAAGAGATATCTGAAAGCAAAATGGAAAAGACTTACTGTTGCATCCAGCAGCATCATATCAACTGTATATGTAATTAAGAATCAATACATGCCAGTGTCAAAACCACATATATGTCAAGTTTTTCAATAGGTGAGAAAAAGCTGCCTTAGATGAATTGTCATGGCCATCAAACACCAAAAAGCGAAACATGCTTTTTTGTTTCCCTACAAGTGTGATTTGGTTTGATGGGCTGTAGTTCAGCCTGGCAAGTGGAAAATTGTGAAGATGTGCAGCTATTTGAGAAGATGCTTTTCAAGACCGCAGGGATAAATGTCTGTCAAATGACGCTTGAAGCTCAGTAACATCCACTGTCAAGTGAATCATAAGCTCGGAGTCATTTATGTAACTATGAAAGGCAAAAACAGAGCAGTAAAAATATACTGTAGCTGTTCAAATCACTGGCGCTGCAGACTCTACCTGCATGTAGAACCTTTGCATAATCACGGTCACTTAGGCTGGATCGACCATCACCCAAGTCACACCAAGTACTTTTTCATGAATTTTACTGACATTTAAGTACTGTAGGGTATGATAACCACATATAAGTACAAAACACTAATCCAGTCTTTTCTTAGAGCACACTGGATGGGAGGCAAAGTGCACCCTGAAGCAGTGCAGGGTCTATTAATAGAACTGGATACTGCCACTCAGCCATGCAGCCAATCTGTCCCATTGACCGACTACTAAGTGGCCAGTATTGTCCCCATAAACTTCCATTATAGAATGAATGTGTGCAAAACTTGATTCCAATGTAGAGTCTATGGGCTGAGAAAGCAAACATGGATGCACTTCTGGCCCTCCCATAAAATAGTTGGAATCACAAATTAAAGGATCCAAAATCAATGTAGCAAAAGCAGTCAGTTCAGAGATTCAGGTGTGTTATGCTCAGGTGCCAACCTCCATGGCTGTGAAATGAAGCCAATGTGGAAGTATCAAAAACTGCAAAAAAGGTCAGAAAAGGACCCAAATGCAGGCAGGTAAGGGTGCACAAAAGCTTACTTTAATTTAACCAAAAAGAAAAAAAAACACGACAGAGAAAAAGACAAGACAGAACTACAAAATAAAACAGGTGGAACTACAAAATAAAACAGTAAACAGAAAACAAACTCAAAACAGTAACAGTCCACTAATGAGCCACGCTTTGGTGATTTTTAGATTAGCCGGGAGGTGAAAGAGGCAGTACAGCATAGATGGCGGCGGCCAGAAATGCAAGTTCTGAGCTTCAAATCACTCTTCAGAAACATGTCGGTGATCACTTATAATGTCCTCATTGTACTCATCTCTGATGGTGACAAGTCCGCCCACAGGTGGGAGGTTGACCATCTGGTAACATAGTGCAGCCAGAACAACTTAGAGCTCAACGCTCTAAAGACAGTGGAAATGGTTGTGGACTTCAGGAAGAGCTCAGCCTCACCTGCCCCCCATCACCCTCTGTGACTCCACAATTGACACTGTGGAGTCCTTCCTCTTCCTGGGAACTATGTTGTACCTCCTGCGGCAGCTGAAGAAATATAACCTGCCAAAGACAATGATGGTGCACTTCTACACAGCCATCATTGAGTCCAGCCTCACATCCTCCATCGCCATCTGGTATGCTGCTGCCACTGCCAAGGACAAGAGCAGACTGCAGCATGTCATTTGGTTTGAAGAGAAGGTGATTGGCTGCAATCTGCTGTCGCTCCAGGACCTGTACGCCTCCAGGACTCCAAAGCGTGCAGGAAAGATTGTGGCTGGTCACAAACTTTTTTAGTCACTCCCCTCTGGTAAAAGACTGCGGTCCATCAGGACCAAAACCTCACGCCACAAGAGCATTTTTTTCCCATCCGCTACTAGCCTTATGAACAAGGCCCGGAACCCACCTTGACACTCTTCACACTCCACATCTGCCTCTACATGTCCCATTGACATAGCATTGACTACTTTATGTGTTACATTAACGCTCAGCTTGGACTTACTTGTTCTGTAATACTTTTTTTCTTTTTATTACTATTCAAAATATCCCACTACTGTGAACATTTGCACATTTGTGAGCATTTGATAGGTACTAATATATATATATATATATATATATATATATATATATATATATATATATATATATATATATATATATATATATATATATAAGTAAGTATCTATATATATATATAAGTAAGTATCTATCAAATGTTCACAAATGTGCAAATGTTCACAGTAGTTGAATATTTTAAATAGTAATAAAAAGAAAATAAGGCTTACAAACTCCTTGTATGTGTAAAATCGTACTTGGCAATAACGCTTTTTCTTATGTCTATGACGGCAGCAATAGGTCTCTTCAACCCTGGCCACCACAGTGTTGAGATAGACTGGCACCTACTGTTCTTAACCAAAACCAAACACTGCAGAGAACCTCAAGGCCCACATGTGACCTTGTGTAACCTGAGGATAGAAAATTCCATAACAATGATGGGAATTGTCAGTATGTAATGTTATAAAGTACAGTCTAGACCTGCTCTATGTGTCATGAGAGGAGACTTCTGTTAATGATTTGGCCTTTAAATTTTATATAAACAGTCAGTTTATATTCATTATATTTACATACGTGGCACAGTGGCATCTTTTAGCTGTCGTTCATGCACCCACCTGACTTTCACATTTTGACTTGAGAAAAAAAGCTGCAGGTATAATTTTTAATATTCTTGACTAAAAAGTACCATAATATATTTAATTTAAAGTCAGTAGTAGTTGGTTTTGATCATCAATTCTCTCAAGATTAGATACATTGAACCTATTGGATTCTGTTAGCTTTGTGAACAAGAGGTACAATTATTACTTTGGCCCAAAGCTTTGAATCTCAAACATGTCCGAATGGTGAATTAATCAAATCACCACAGAGGAGACGTAGAAAGATAGTATGTGCAAATTTCTGCACTCTTCCACGTTGTGTCCGTGAGTACCAACATATTCCACAGTGACAGAGGAGCCACTGGGAATGGGGAGCAGACCACATCTGATGCAAACTGATGTAAATGCTCGGACTGTCTGTGGTGTGCAGTCACATACTGAGCTCATGCATAACCATGACATAATGATTAAAATTTCAAGTGTGCACTGGTCCAGAAAATAATTCTGCAGAACTCCATGGAAACAGACAACTCTGACACGGTAGCCTTTGATGATAATATCTTAATATTAGCTAGATTATTTTAAACAGTCAAATGGAATACAAGTGTTCACATCACAAGTGTTTTTAAATTAAAATGTTCATGTCCAGGGCCGCTGACAGGTTTGGCTGGGCCCGGGACAAAAATCCCCCCCCCCCCCCCCCCCCCCTCGCTCGCCGCTACTGAGGGAATCCTGGTTAGTTTCTTTTCCTCCGCTTAGTAATATGCTTAAATTCAGCGGGTTGTCTCGTCTGATCTGAGGTCGTAGTCGAAAGGGGTTCTCTGGGCGGGCCCAGAGAAGAGCGTGGCTCTCCCTCCCTGCCTCGACCAGAGGA
Source organism: Collichthys lucidus (assembly GCA_004119915.2). NCBI lineage: Eukaryota > Metazoa > Chordata > Actinopteri > Sciaenidae > Collichthys > Collichthys lucidus. The sequence goes on along the minus strand of CM014089.1, from coordinate 32,606,926 downwards.
GGAGGAGGACGGGGAGGAGAGGCTCACTTTTCACCCGTGGGTCAGGAGCAGGGACGGACTGGGACAAAAAATCAGCCCTGGCATTTTGGACCAGACTGGCCCACAACATTTGATAACACACTTTTTCATTTTTTTCAGTGCAACTGTGCAAGTCTTTAAAACAACCTAGCTCAACAGGACATAAATAATCAAATCATATTAAATCAATTTTATTTGTATAGCCCAAAGTCACAAAGTCCATTTTCCATTGAGGCTTTACAATCTGTACAGGGAGTGACGCCCTCTGTCCTTAGACCCTCGGTTTGAGTGAGGAAAAACTTGCCCACAAAAAACTTTAACAGGAAAAAATGTGGAAGAAACCTCAGGAAGAGCCACAGAGGAGGGATCCCTCTCCCAGGACAGACAGACGTGCAATGGATGTCACGTGTACAGGACAATCAACACAAACATATTGTACAATTACAATGACTGACTGAAATACAGCCTGTTTATAATATATTTATATAAACAAACACACAGCTGCATTGACATAACACTAGCAATGAACAAAATTATGTAATTTTAAAAAGTGCTATTTTCTTTCTTTGTAGGCTAACTTGCATTGTATTTAGCCACCTAGCTACATAAAACAGCCCATTTTTTTCCCCAGGCCTATAAGAGCTTACCCGAGGACTACTAGATGAACAAAGAAAATGAGAGTGCTGACTCTTCAGTTTTCACTCACATTTTTGGTGAGTGGTGGTGGCTTTAAATATGCCTAGGCTAGAAATACTGGAATGTACAGATACCTGCAGCTGCATTCACATAACATTGACAAAATGATATAATTTTAAAAGTGAGATTTTCTATCAGTTATGTAGCCTACATTGTCCCTACCACCTAGGCTACATAAAGAACTGCTATATTTGCAGGACAAAAAAGCAACTTAGCCAATAGGCCAGCCTAGTACTCACCCCACAGACAATAATAGTCTAATAAGAAATTAGACTTATTGTTATTGTTGGTGAATGGTGAACACGTGTTCTCACATTAAAGACTATTTTTTATTTAGAATAAAAGACATAAAAAGTAGGCTACTGAGCTAGGCTTATTTTCTCTTCCAGCCAGTGTAGCCTACAATGTATTGTAGCGACCCTGCAGTAATGTGTTGTGTGTTACAATGTGAGTTCTGTGGTTTCCCATGGTCCATAAATGCACCTGTATGAGAGCAAGGGGGCGGGTGAGCAGGTGAGGGAGAGCGCGTGTATGTGAGCGTGTGTGGAGAGAGACGGCACGAGTGAGGCTGTAGAGTGGGACCTGTTATGTGTTCTTGGCGTGGTTATGGCCTACAATAACCAAGTTCTGTAACAAGACTGTTGGCAATAAAAGCCAGTTTGCTAAATAACGCCTCGTTATTCGTGACGCGTCTGGCCGGACGCCACAGTATGTTTTATCATACCCATTAAGGGGTTGGGTGGCTTTATCCTACTCGTTGCATTTCATACATGTTCTGACAGTAGTCCAGTCCAGCTTACCGCAGGTTCAACAACATGTTGAGTGCCACTGCCACCGGCACCACTGTCATCAGCGATGGGAGCTGATGAAGTCCCTGCTGTGGCAAACATATCAGTGATTTTAACACACTTCGCAGCGTCTGCCCGAAGAGCAAGTTTCTTTTAATCGCGGAGTTTTTCTGCGCCACCTTTACGTTTTCTCTCCATCTTTATCTGATAGCGTTTCACCCATCAATAAACTGCACACCGGCGCATCAAGCCAAAGGGGGGAGGTGTTTCATGATGTGATTGGGCCGGTCCCCTGTCAGTCAGCGTGTAAGGGCCGGTGGTAAGAAAACAAAGTCTTGCACAGCCTTTTTTTTTGTGCCTGTAGGCGGGACCAAAGCGTACAGAGTGGTTGTTTAACAGTGTGTTTGGGCTGCGTGATCTACTCGTTGTGGGCCGGTCAGACCAATATTAAAAAAAATAATAATAAAAAAAAAAAAAATCAGGATTTATCGGCCCAAATAGCACGTCGGCCCACCGGGCAAATGCCCGGTATGCCAGATTGCCAATCCGTCCCTGGTCAGGAGCCGGGGAGGCCGGCGGCGCGACCCGCCGTCCACCCGACAAACCCTCTCCTCTCCCCGCCGGGGCCGGCGCACAGCTGGGGCGCGGTCAGCGCGGAGACGCGGGCGTCCACCGGCAGCCGCGCCCGACTTGTGCATGTTTACTAACAGGCTCGCGCACACTGACCACTTATCGAATGCTGTCGTCTTTTTTTCTAGAAAGACCAAACCATTTTGGAATAGGGGTGATAGGGGGTTATTGGCCGTTTTTTCAAGGGCAATGAAGGCAAACATCTATAAGTCATTGTTTGAATGCAATTAAAGCACTTTTCTACCCTAAAAACCAACACATTTTGAAGTAAACGTATCATAATTGAGCCCGACGTCAACTGGGCCCCCCTCTATTCCAGAATTCCCAGGGCCCGGGACAAAAAGCCCTTTAGTCCCCCCCTGTTGGCGGGGCTGTTCATGTCCACCACATACAATGAGATTCAATGAAGAGACATCTTGTACCATTTGTTCATCTGCTGGTTCACTTCTTGTCTAAAAGTTCATTTGAACGCAGTCACAGTATAATTGAACTTAATGAAATCAGATAAACACACACATGCTCACGATGGTTTCGGCTGTTTGTGATACAGACTGCATACAATGAGTGAGTGATTACAGCGTTATCATTGTACTGACCCCTGCAGCGACACTCCAAAAGTGAATTAAAGTCATGTCCTTATCATTTTTCTAAATGAGACCATAATGGGCTGTGCAGATGTATGTCACAGTGATGGACTGTGGATGAAGTGTTTCACATTTCTAATTTTCAGCTGAGACCTAAAAGACAGATACACATACAGATACGCTTCCTGCCATGAAGCAATCCGCATATGACTACTGTAAAAATAAGGTATTTATGTCAACATCTATTTCAAAAGAATCAATAATGGAAAACAATCTGCCCCATTTGTGTGAAAAACCAAACAGAACAGGCAATAGTTTGCTCCTGCATGCTTACATATTTCTGGTAAAAACAGGCAGCTATGGTGGCCCTATATCAGCCTGAGCAGGCAACGGCCTCCAGATCTGCCTCTTTGTGACAAGGAAGCTATTCAGTTAAGTTCAATTTTATTTATATAGTGCCAAATCATAACAAAAAGTTATCTCATGACACTTTCCATACAGAGCAGGTCCAGACTGTACTCTTTATAATATTATCTACGGAGAACCAACTGCTGCGACTGGTTGCGTTAAAGAATGAGAGGGGCAGAGAGAGAGAGACAGATATAAATAATGATCTTTGATCTTGGTTCCTGTCAGAACATGTGCAGCAGCATTCTGAATTAACTGCAAAGTCCTAAGAGACTTATTGAAGCAGCCTGATAACAAAGAGTTACAATAGTCCAGCCTTGAAGTAACAAATGCGGGGACTAGTTTTTCTGCATCCGCTTGAGACATGATGCGTCTGATTTTGGTGATGTTACGTAAGTGGAAGAATGCAGTCCTCGAAAAAATTGTTTTATATGGACGTTTAAGGACAAATCCTGATCAAAAACAACTCCAAGATTCTTTACAGTGGAGCTGGAGGCCAGGGTGATCCCATCTAAAGTAACTAAGTCTCTAGAAAGAGAGTTTCTGAGGTGTTTGGGTCCAATTACAAGAACTTCAGAGTTTTGAAGCTAACTACTGCTCTACTACTACTGTGGATAAGAGCCATGATAGCAGTCTGCTTTAAGTTATCACCATCACTAAGCAGCAAACTCTGTGGCTGTGAAGTGAGGCCAACACAAAACTTCCAAAAACTGCAGTTCCTCAAAAAAACACTTCAGGTTGGCTACAGAACAAATCAGGCTCCGTAGGCCCCCATGTTAAAATGTCCAACTTCACAGTAAAAAACAAATATGTATCCATACATGCTTTTATGTTTTTATGTTCTGTATCAACATCGCATGGAACACGTCAAATTCATAATGCTAGAATAACATACTAACTGTTCACATTAAACCTTCTAAATGTTATATGGAATAAGGATGCTTAACCTCCTCTAACTAAGTCTAGAGGTCTGAAAAGTGTGTGCCGTAGGGAGGTTTGTGGTAGTTCAGAGTGCACAATTTGCAGCATCCTGGCTTTGAAGCTGTGTGCCTCAACCCCTGGGTCCTGATTGTGCCACAATGCTGAAATATTATAGTGCAGCTGTAATATCTCGAAAGGAATCCTCAGAGGCATGAAAATTTCTTCTTAACAGGAGTTTTGTTGGTAAGAGACAAAATCATCATTTGATGCAAAAAAGGCTATCAAACTGTTTAAATATGCAATATAATTAAATTTTAGGATTTTTATTTTAATTTTAAGACATTTTATCGTGTCATACTTCAGGTACATCAGGTGAGTTGGGTTCATTCATAAAATGTATAAGCTGTTCCTCAATGTTATATAATCACATTTTCATTTATAACTAAAAAGGATGGTCTGTGCTCAATAGGTATCAGCACTCAGTTCACCTGACTGTTGTGCGTTTGGTGGTGTTGGAGTTACTGTATGTGGGAAGAGAGGTGAGGGTGGATGAGAGACAGTCTTCCCTTTTAGCTCCTTTAAAAAATATTTTTGTTCATATTATTAGCATTAAAAACCTAAATAAAGTAAAAGTATGTATTTAATATTAATATTAATTAATATTATCAGCAGAACATACTTAAATTGTTAAAAGGAAAAAACCTTACTTATGCAGTAAAATGACTCATGTGTGATGTTTTAATTAGTTAATGTTTCATTTTTCTGCTGTAGTACTGCTGTTTAATGACGAGCTCATTTGAACTACTTTATATACTGTTGGATAGTTTATTTCACAGCAATGCATCATGGTCTGGAAAAACATTATATGTTTGTAGCATTGTAGTCCTGTGAGGTCAGAAAAAAATTGTCATGTTGATTTTTCAGCTAATTAAAGAGTTAAAGAGTTTATTTAGTTTAGGATGGAATATTTTCTCAACACAAACATTCAAAAAAACACATATATACTTTGTTGTTCATTATATCATGCAATTGGAAGCAGCATTAAAAATTGTAACATTACAGACTGCCCTTGTGCTTAAGTTAAAATTTAAAGCATAGTGTAGGTTTTAGTTGCATCTATGGTGTACCTGCAGATTGCAACCAACTGAATACCTCTTGCCTCATGCTCCCATTCCAGGCACGAAGGATAAACAACAGTGGCCGTGAAACTCCTGGAAAATAGAAAAGGTCCTGTCTAGAGCCAGTGTTTGGTCTGTCTTTTCTTGGTTTGTAGAAACATGGTGATTCAACATGACAGATCCTGTTGCTTCCTCTGTAGATATAAACGACTCATTCTGAGGTAACAAAAACACGCAATTCTTATTTTAACGTGATTATATATTATTGAAAACATAGTTCGACTCCTTATATTCTGCCAATAGATTCCCTCAAATGTTACATATTGGACCTTTAATTGTAAATTGCAGCGATTATGTATATACAACAGTCTGTTGACCCTTGCTCTGGTCGATACATCTGGCCAAACTTCTATTCTATTAGTTTCCACCTGTATTGGATACGGTGACCACAGCTTATTTAATATGAGGCAGGTTTTATACAATGACCGGTTCACATGTAAAAAAGTCACATCAGCTTCCAGTCTGCAGGTCAGCCCAGCTCTGCACAGCACATCATGATCAAACAGTCAAACTCGACAGTGCTGAATAAATATGAATAACAAGATCCTGTTACTGCACTGACTCCTCAAATGTTTTCAGAAACATGTTTAACTGCAGCTGTAATACACAGATACATAGAACATTCAGCACTTCTTACAATCATTATTTACTACATGCCAGCGCATACTGAAGATCAGGTCTCTCTAACTCTCTTTTGCACTCTCCGTCTTCCCTGTAAAGACTTGGATTGACAGACACTTTGTCCAGGAGATTTTATAAAGTCATAAGGCACATTCCCAAACCTTTTATTTAATACACATGAAATCAATTTTACTGTCTAACTCCTCTTTTGGAGCCACTGAAGCCACATTTGCCTGACAAATCTATGAATAAAAGTAAGTATACTTATAACAGGAATTTATTATACGTGAAATCCCTCTTTACAAATAGATGCAGTACTTCTTCCTGTTCTTGGGTACTAGACCTTTACTTTGGTCTCTCCATCTGTGGTTGGAGCTCCCCTGCAGTCTGTATTCACACTATAGTTCATGCATGGTAAAAGCAATGTATATGTAAAATAAGGAACTATTTGTAGGTCTACAATACATCCAGAGACCGAAAGTACAAACTAATGTTAGGTTAAACATTAAGCCAAATTATGAATAATAATCTTTAATAGATGAAAAAAAAGTTTATATGGAAACATTCTCACAAAATAAATGCAGACCATGAAGTATCCAGCCTACACAGCATTCCAAGGTAAGAGAACACAATGTCCTTCAGGGTGAACCTAAGAAGCAGGTTGTGAAATCCCTCAATAGATGAGGTCAAAATGTCTTTCTGCACATGGTCATTCAGCATCAAGTCACAAAACTTTTCACAAGCTTTGTACCTATGAAGTATGATAAAACAAGTATCAGGTTCTCAACATGACCTGGGTTCCTATAGTCCATGAAAACTTAGGTAAGTCATAAGGTTATAGATTATAATCAAAGATGTGTTGGAGTTAAGAAAATAAAGTGTATGTATGTGAGTGTATTTGTCATGAAAATCGAGTTATGATTTCATGTTTTCTTTCTGTGGTTTTAGAATTTCAGCTGCATCATTCATGGAAATGTTTACCTGGTCTAAGCCATGCTCTTCAAGAAATGGTTGACACAGTTGGGGACATATTGTCATGCTGGTTAAGGTTCTCTACATGGTTGGTGATGGAAGTCCACTTAGCTATGTACCACAACTGCTTTTGCTGAAATCATTAATTACTTTTAAGTCAACCTGTACAAGTTGGATTTCTATGAACATCATTGATAGACACATCACACTCAAAAAAATTAAATGTCACTACTATTGGCTATAAAACATAGTATTATATTTTAATTACTCAAAAACCATGAGTTTTTTATATCAACTTGAGTTAGTGGTGTGTTTTAAAGTAAAAATATGCAATGTCAGGTTTACTTGGCTGTGTTAGTTTCCCCAACTCAACTCTGTAATGTAAAACGTAAACCACTTCATTAATAGAGTAGTTTGTCCCTCAAAGGACACCGTACCTCCAAACTTGTTCACAATTATGTGAGATTACGTTACCTCCGTTATCCTTTTTGTTGCATATGGAGATAACTGCAGCTATCCTCAAAACAGAGCTAAGTAAACATCTTTTGATTGCCATTTATTCATAAAGCAAGGACTAGTAGTTTTGAAATTCCGGCCCCTCCAGTGTTAAGAGGTTAATGTGTAATTGAACAAAATCAATGAATAAATGAATCACAAATTATATTTTTACTGGAGGCAGTGGGTTGCCAAAGTAGGGAGGGCCTGGCAAGGCAGTTGAAGGATCTGTTGCTTAGGATTGTCTTGAATGTTTTGACTCTAATCTCGTGTTTTTTTTTCCACAGATATGAATGTGGTCTTGTAAAGACTGTGGGATAACTGTATCAACATACTGAAACACTACAGGTCAGCTCATGGCAATTTTGGCTGTAGACACCCATACCCATGGACTTATTCTGATTGCCTGTGTGTATTCAAAACTTGGAACTCTCTTCATTTAAGCAGGTCACATACTAATAAAAGTGTTATATTAAATAAATGTGTTGCTTCAGCTACATTTAACTGTCAGTTGTGCACAAGCACCTACATAGCATCAGCACAAGAGTATTTTTGTCACATCAATAACCATCTCAAATGCCATGAAACAGTAAATTGTATGTTTCAAGGCTGTCCCTTTACTAGCTACTTGTCATAAACGCATGCAAGTATTACAAAAAAAAAAATTGACATCGTCGAGCCAGTAGAGTATGTACTTGAGTCAAAAACAAGATGAACCTTCCAGTATATTCCTGTTCTAAAAAACCTAAAGATAAAGATATACTCAGTAAAGTTGTTGATAGTCATTCAGACCAGCATTCTGCAAAGGGGGAGTATAGATGTTATCAAGATGATTGTCACTTTAAAAAGAATAAGTTTCTTGCAGGTGAGGAATTAAGACTGTTGTACCTTTACATCGATGACTTAGAAATTTGTAATCCTTTAGGGACGTCCCCCGGCAGTCTAATCCTATGGCAGCATAACTAAGGGATGACCTGAGCCAGCCCTAACTATAGGCTTTATCAAAAGGAAAGTCTTAAGTCTATTCTTAAAGGTGTTGACCGTGTCTGCCTCCCGAACCCAGAAAGGTAGTTTGTTCCACAGAAGAGGAGCCTGATAGCTGAAAGCTCTGGCTCCCAATCGACTTTTGGAAACTATAGGAACCACAAGGAACCCAGCTGAGAGCACCGTGTTCTAGAGGGGTACCAAGGTATTATGAGCTCTTTTAGATAAGATCGTGCCTGACCATGAAGAGATTTGTAAGTAAGGAGGAGAATTCTATCTATACTAGGTGTTATGTGACCAGAGTAGGACCCCAAAGCAGAGACAGATCACGTGAAGGTGTTTAACAAAAAGTCACTTTAATGTAGTAAAGTCCACAAAAAATGAAAATCAAAACAGGTAGAAAGGCACTGCAAAGAGCCAATGTCCTCAAAAAACCAAACATAAAGCGACCTTCTCAGGTGGAGAACTTAGGCAAAGGTGATCTTCTCTCCGGGGAACAAAGGAACCAGACATGCGGTTGGAGCACATGGGAGGTAATACTCTGGCGCTGCAGTCAGGGAAAGCCAGGCCTAAAAGGAGGAGGGAAGAGGCTGATAGGCTGAGGGGTGAGTCTGTCGGCAGGAAAAGGGAGGGGCCAATCACACCTCTGCACCTGCGAGAGAACAGGGAGGAGGAGGGGAGAAACAAGGAGCACCAAAAGGGAAAAACAACAGCACAAAACAGACAGAACCAGACCCTGACAGTACCCCCCCCCTCAAGGGACGCCTCCTGGCGGCCTGCCGGGCTTGTCCGGGTACCTAACATAAAAATCTCTAATTAACTCAGGGTCCAAAATCAGGGAGCGAGAAACCCATGACCTCTCCTCCGGGCCATAACCCTCCCAGTCAACAAGGTATTGAAAGCCTCGACCTCTCCTCCGAACATCCAGGAGTTGCCGGACAGAGAAAGCAGGGTGATCGTCGATGATCCGGGGGGGAGGAGGGGGGTCGGCTGGTGGGCAGAGGGGGCTGGTGGAAACAGGCTTGATGAGAGAGACATGAAAAGATGGGTGGATGTTGAGAGAGGGGGGTAACTTCAGTCTCACCACACTGGGATTGATGATGCGGTCAAATGGGGAAAGGGCCGATGTATCTGGGAGTAAGTTTACGCGATTCCGTCCTAAGAGGTAGGTCACGGGAGGATAGCCAGACCTCCTGGCCTGGCTGGTACGGGGGAGCAGGAGAGCGACGACGGTCTGCCAACCTCTGGTTCCGAGCTGCCGTCCGGGTGAGAGCTGCCCGTGTCTCCCGCCAGACCTGACGGACACGCTGGAGATGCGCTTGGACGGAGGGAACGGCCACCTCGGCCTCCTGTGCAGGGAACAGTGGGGGCTGGAAACCATTAGCGGCCATAAACGGGGACATGCCAGTAGCCGAACACACCAAGGAGTTGTGGGCGTATTCCACCCAAGGGAGGTGAATGGACCAGGAGGACGGGTGGTGAGCAGCAACGCAGCGCAAGGCTGCCTCCAGGTCCTGATTTGCCCGCTCTGTCTGGCCATTGGTTTGAGGGTGGTATCCAGAGGAAAGGCTGGCAGACGCCCCCACCGCCTGGCAGAAAGCCTGCCAAACTCGGGAGGCGAATTGGGGACCTCTGTCTGAAACAATGTCCTGGGGGATGCCGTGTAACCTGAAAACGTGCAGAGTGAGAAGGTTAGCAGTCTCCAGAGCAGAGGGGAGTTTGGACAGGGGGATAAAATGCACCGACTTGGAGAAACGGTCTACTATGGTTAAAATGGTGTCGTAGCCCTCAGAAGGAGGCAGACCGGTAACAAAGTCAACAGCTATGTGAGACCAGGGGCGGTGGGGAACAGGGAGGGGGCGAAGAAACCCAGCAGGAGCACGATGAGAGGCCTTACCGCGAGCGCAGACAGAGCAGGCAGAGACATATTCCCTGGTGTCGGCGGACATCGAGGGCCACCAGAAACGTTGTTGGAGCAGAGACAGAGTTCGGTGTATACCAGGATGGCATGCCACCTTGGAGGCATGTCCCCACTGGAGCATGGGGGTGCGGACAGATGGGGGCACAAACAGCCGGTCAGGAGGGCCACCCTCAGGAACTGGATGGTCAGCCAGGGCCTCCTGGACCAACCGCTCGACCTCCCATCTGGCCGCTCCCACCACGCAGGTGGGTGGCAGGATGGTGTCCTCAGCAGAATCCTCAATGAAAGGAGAAAACTGTCGCGAAAGGGCATCGGGCTTGGCATTTCTGGAGCCAGGCCGGTAGGTCAGGGTGAAGTTAAAACGTCCCAGGAACAGGGCCCACCTAGCCTGGCGGGAGTTAAGCCTGCGAGCAGAACGGAGGTAAGACAGGTTTTGGTCAGTCCAAACAACAAATGGTAGAGTGGAGCCCTCCAGCCAGTGCCTCCACTCCTGCAGTGCCAGCACCACTGCCAGTAATTCCCGATTTCCCACATCGTAGTTGCTCTCTGCAGGAGACAGGCGGCGGGAAAAGAAGGCACAGGGGTGCAGCTTCTGGTCGGAGGGAGAGCGCTGAGAAAGGACAGCCCCCACCCCAGTGTCCGAAGCATCCACCTCCACCACGAACTGAACAGCAGGATCAGGGTGACACAACACAGGAGCAGAGGAGAACAGACTCTTTAGCCTAATGAAAGCAGCTTCGGCATCCGGGGACCAAACAAAAGGAGATTTAACAGATGTTAAACAGGTTAGGGGAGCAGCAACACGACTGTAATTCCGGACGAACCGGCGGTAAAAGTTGGCAAACCCAAGGAATCTCTGCAGCTGCTTTCTTGTGGTGGGAGTGGGCCATTCCTCCACAGCCTTAATCTTGGCTGGGTCTGATCTGATCCGCCCCCTTTCCACCACAAAGCCCAGGAAGCTGACAGAGGCAACATTAAAAACACATTTCTCTGCCTTAACAAAAAGTTTGTTCTCCAAGAGTCTCTGGAGGACCAGCCTGACATGTTGAATGTGTTCCTGTTGGGAGTGAGAGAAAATTAAAATATCGTCAAGGTAAACAAACACAAATCGATTGAGCATGTCACGTAGGACATCATTAACCAGACGCTGAAACACGGCAGGAGCATTCGTTAGTCCAAAAGGCATGACAAGATATTCAAAATGACCCAGCGGGGTGTTGAAACCAGTCTTCCGTTCATCCCCCTCCTTAATCCTCACCAGGTGATAAGCGTTTCGCAAGTCCAGCTTGGTGAAGATGGTGGCCTGGTGGAGAGGAGTGAAGGCTGAGTCGAGGAGGGGGAGAGGGTACTTATCCTTAATGGTTATCTCGTTCAACCCTCTGTAGTCAATGCAGGGCCGAAGAGTCTTGTCCTTTTTGTCTACAAAGAAAAACCCCGCCCCCAGGGGTGAGGAGGAGGGGCGGATTAGTCCAGCAGCCAGAGAGTCAGAAATGTAGACCTCCATAGCCTCCCGTTCCGGCCTGGAGAGGTTATAGAGCTTGCTCGAGGGAAAAGAGGCTCCAGGGAGCAAGTTAATGCCACAGTCATACGGTCTATGGGGAGGAATGGACAAAGCCCGATCCTTGCTAAAAACCTCCTGGAGGTCGTGATATTCAGGGGGTACGAGAGTAAGATCTACGGGCTTGGGGGAAACCGGGGTGGAAATGACAGAGGGAACAGCCGAGTGCAAGCAGTGAGAGTGACAGAATAAACTCCAGTTAGTAATAGATAAAGATGACCAATCGATGTGGGGGTTGTGGATCTTGAGCCAAGGGAGACCTAAAACTAAGGGTGAGGAAGGTGAGGGAATGAGGTAGAAAGATATAGTCTCATGATGATTACCAGACAGAAGCAGAGACACAGGGGCTGTACGGAGGGTAACTAGGGCTAGAAGTTGACCATCAAGGGCAAAAACCTCCTTTGGCTTAGATAAGGGTTCGGAGGGAATGTTAAACTTAGTGACGATGCCACTGTCAATAAAATTGTCATCTGAACCCGAGTCAACTAAAACTGGGAGAGGGACTTTAGTCTGAACAAAAGAAAGAGTTCCCTCGAGCTGGATCCGGTTAGAAGGGGATAGACTTACTGAGGTTTGGCTCACCAGCGTCCCCTTGGCGGCTGATGAGCCTGGTCTTTTGGCCGAGCAGGGCAGTTGGCGAGGTAGTGATCAGCTGCACCACAGTAGATGCAGAGCCTCTGAAGAAGGCGACGCTGACGCTCAGCAGGGGAAAGCTTCATCCTCCCCAACTGCATGGGCTCCTCAGGAACGGGAGAGGAAGGAGCTGCCGGAGTCACCACGCTGGGAGATGGGGCCTCCTGGAGGGGATGAGGTTGCAGGGAACCAGGGAGTCGAAAGGGCTTGGACAACAGCAGAGGGGCCCGGGAGCTAGCTGCTCTTTCCCTGCGTCTCTCACATAAGCGGTTGTCCAAACGGATGGCCAAGGAGATTAGTTCTTCTAGAGATGAGGTCTCATCACGAGCAGCTAGCTCATCCTTGAGTTCCTCCCTGAGCCCACGCATAAAAATTCCTTGAAGGGCCTTCTCATCCCAACCGGCCTCTATAGCATGAATGCGAAACTCCACAGAGTAGTCAGCTACAGAGTGTGAGCCCTGTCGCAGGGAAAGAAGTCTATTCCCGGCCTCCTTACTCTGGAGAGGGTGGTCAAAAACCTTACGCAATTCACTGCAAAATGGGAGATAGGACTGCCAGGCGGGAGAGTTAGCTTTGGCCATAGCTAAGGCCCAAGCCGAAGCCCTACCAAAGAGCAAACTGCAAACAAAGGCTATCTTGGATCTGTCAGATGAATAAGTCAAAGGCTGCTGGTCAAAAACTAGAGAACACTGGTAGAGGAACTGGCTACATGACCCTAGCTCTCCAGAGTATCTGTCAGGAGTGGGTATGAATGGCTCACGTGGATTGTTAGGCCGGACCGGGGAGGCTGCTTCAGCGGGAACAGGAACCGGCGGGCTTGGAGGAGGAACGGGGTCTGCCAGGGCTGAGAGCTGAGTCGCGACCTGGTTGAGTCGTTGGTCAAGCTGAGTCATGCTGGTGGACAGGTGGAGAAGCTTGTCCATGATCACCGACAGGGCGTTCTCATGCTGGCCGACAAGTGCACCTTGTGAGGAGATGGCTTGTTTAACCTTCTGTATCTCTGCGGGGTCCATAATTGGCCAGAGTATTCTGTTATGTGACCAGAGTAGGACCCCAAAGCAGAGACAGATCACATGAAGGTGTTTAACAAAAAGTCACTTTAATGTAGTAAAGTCCACAAAAAATGAAAATCAAAACAGGTAGAAAGGCACTGCAAAGAGCCAATGTCCTCAAAAAACCAAACATAAAGCGACCTTCTCAGGTGGAGAACTTAGGCAAAGGTGATCTTCTCTCCGGGGAACAAAGGAACCAGACATGCGGTTGGAGCACATGGGAGGTAATACTCTGGCGCTGCAGTCAGGGAAAGCCAGGCCTAAAAGGAGGAGGGAAGAGGCTGATAGTCTGAGGGGTGAGTCTGTCGGCAGGAAAAGGGAGGGGCCAATCACACCTCTGCACCTGCGAGAGAACAGGGAGGAGGAGGGGAGAAACAAGGAGCACCAAAAGGGAAAAACAACAGCACAAAACAGACAGAACCAGACCCTGACACTAGGTAGCTAATGCAAGGAAGCCAAAATGGGAGAGATGTGATCTCTGATCTTGGTTTCTGTCAGCATTCTGAATTAACTGCAAAGTCCTAAGAGACTTATTAGAGCAGCCTGATAACAAAGAGTTACAATAGTCCAGCCTTGAAGTAACAAATGCATGGACTAGTTTTTCTGCATCCGCCTGAGAGACAATGCGTCTGATTTTAGCGATGTTACGTAAGTGGAAGAATGCAGTCCTCGAAATTTGTTTTATGTGGACGTTAAAGGACAAATCCTGATCAAAAACAACTCCAAGATTCTTTACAGTGGAGCTGGAGGCCAGGGTGATCCCATCTAAAGTAACTAATCTAGAAAGAGAGTTTCTGAGGTGTTTGAGTCCAATTACAAGAACTTCAGTTTTGTCTGAATTTAACATCAGAAAATTATAGGTCATCCAACTTTTTATATCCTTAAGGCATGCTTGGAGTTTAGTTAACTGATTGGTTGCATCAGGCTTGATCGATAAATATAATTGGGTGTCGTCAGCATAACAATGAAAACTGATAGAGTGATAGAGTGATTCCAAATAATGCTCCCTAAAGGAAGCATATATAAACTGAATAGAAGTGGTCCAAGTACAGAACCTTGTGGGTCTACCAGGCAGGGACTTGTGGGACCTTGTGGGTATGCATGGAGGATTCATCATTGACGTGAACAAACTGAGATCAATCTAAAAAATAAGACTTAAACCAGTTTAGGGCGGTTCCTTTGATGCCAATTTGATGTTACAGTCTCTGTAAAAGAATTTGATGGTCAATGGTGTCAAATGCAGCACTAAGATCTAACAGGACAAGTACAGAGATGAGTCCTTTGTCTGATGCCATTAGGAGGTCATTTGTAACTTTGACTAATGTGGTCTCTGTGCTATGATGCACTCTAAATCCCGACTGAAAATCCTCCATAACTATTGTTATGGAGAAAGTCACACAGCTGATTAGCTACAGCTTTCTCAAGTATCTTAGACACAAAGGGAAGGTTTGATATCGGTCTGTAATTGGCTAAGACCTATGGGTCTAGAGTGGGCTTTTTAAGAAGAGATTTAATTCCAGCTACCTTAAAGGACTGTGGTACATATCCTGATAATAAAGACAGATTAATCATATCCAATAAAGAATGGCTAACTACAGGTAAAACATCCATGAGCAGCCTGGTTGGGATGGGGTCTAAGAGACAGGTTGACGGCTTAGCTGCAGAAATGATTAAAGTTATTTGATGAAGGTCGATGGGAGAAAAACAGTCTAAATACATAACAGGTTTTACAGCTGTTTCAAAACTTGCTGTATCAGAATGCAGATCAATGCCTGTTGAGGGCAAGAGGTGATGGATTTTGTCTCTAATAGTTATAATCTTAACTAAATAAAGAAGCTCATGAAGTCATTGCTACTTAAACCTAAAAGAATAGATGGTTCAGTAGAGCTGTGATTCTCTGTTAGCCTGGCTACAGTGCTGAAGAGAATTAATTAAAGAAGAGTAATAGGCTGCTCTGGCATTATGGAGAGCCTTCCTGTATGTTCTGAGATTATCTTGCCAGACTAGATGAGATTCTTCCAGTTTAGTGGCACGCCATTTGCGTTTAGATTTACGTGCCTCTTTCTGTAATTTACGAGTCTGCTGGCTATACCATGGTGCTAGCCTTCTTTGTTTAATTGTCTTCTTTTTCAGAGGTGCAATAGAGTCTAGAGTTTTCCGTAATGTAATACTATCAACAAGATGGTCTATTTGTGGGTGGCTAAAGGAAGTCGACAAGTCCTCTGTTACAGTTAGATATGGCATTGAATTCAATGCTGAAGGAATCACTTCCCTAAATTTGGCTACAGCACTATCAGATAAACATCTGTTGTAGAAGTTTCTACACAAAGGCTTATAGTCCAGTAGTATGAACTCAAGGGTTATTAAAAAATGGTCAGACAGAAGAGGATTCTGTGGGAAGACTATTAGATTATCAATTTCAATGCCATATAAAAGAACACGATGAAGAGTGTGGTTCAGACAATGAGTCGGTTTATTTACACTCTGACAAAAGCCAATTGAGTCTAATACAGAGATAAATGCAGTACTAAGACTATCATTGTGGTTGTCCACATGAATGTTAAAATCACCTATAATAATTGCTTTATCTGTTTTAAGGATCGTCATCAGAGGTACTGTTCAATGTGTAGTGGCCGATAACATTGGAGCACATGGATTAGCTGGGTTCGTGGAGAGTTTCTCTGGAGGTTTTGTCTGTCGGTTTTGTACTGCTACACAAAGGGAAATTCAGTCACAGGAGGTCAAAGAGGGTGGTTTCGGTCTCAGAACTAAAGAGCTACATCATTCACATCTAGCAAAAGCCTGTGAACAAGGTGAATCCTGTTGTGAAGTCAAAACTACATGTACTTTAGTGAGAGCCTTTCATTCTTTGAGGTTATGGCAGGTTTCCACCAAGATCTTGCTTATGACCTTTTTGAGTGGATTGTACCGGTTGAACTTGCTGAATGCTTTGGATTGCTGTTAGCCAAGAAGTACTTCACTTTTGATGGTTTAAATTAACGAATTGAGGCTTTCCCATACAAGTGTTGGGATAATACAAATTGCCCTCATTTATTGCCACTTGCTTTGGTGGCAACTCACATGAGAATTGGTCTCTATTAAGACGAATATCACTGATTGTTGGAAAACTAATTCCAGAGGACAAAATAGCTTGGCAGCTATTAGATTTGAAGGATATCGTTGATGTGGGTTGTTAGCCCCGTACATACCAATGAGTCATACTTGAAGACTAACATATCAGAGCACAGATACAGGTATTGCACACTATTCCCACAAAGAAAGTGGTGCTACCAAAGCACTACTACCTGCACGGATCCTTCTCTTTGGTCCACTTGTTTCTTTCTGAACTCTGAGGTTTGAATCCAAGTACAGTTATTTTAAACAAGTTGTGAGGCATACAAACTGTTTTAAAAACATAACACTATCGGCCCTGTAGTGTATTTCTTATTCCTTATTGTCCCTGTTCGGACGCCAAATTCTGTAGTATCTTCGGTGGTGATGCAGATGTTTGAAGAGAAACTCCGCCGACATCGTCCTAGTCGTATAACAAGTTTATTACAACAAGCACAGTGTTGAAACAAGTACAATTACTTGGAGAGCTCCTGGCCGAATGAGAGACTCTCCCGACCTATGCAGGACAAGCCCTTATATAGGTAGTTTGTGCCTCCCCATGACATGCAATAACTATAGCTCGCGGCAAAACATACAATGAAGTTAATTAAACCAAAGAAACAGAAAGGCAATAGAAATTCCTTAACCTTTGACCTGACTCCTTATCAATGTATCTAAAGGAGTCTTTACTTCTCCTGAGTACCTGGCAGCGGCTCCAACCTGGCTGAGCCCTTTAACCTCCCAGTTAAATAGCCTCTGACCCAGGAGTGGACAAGATAACAGCCCATGACTAAACAGGTATCTTAAAATAAAGCACATGCCTACAACAGCCTCAGCATTAATATAAGACTATTCATCTATGCGCAGACACCTCAGCCCCTAAACATCAGCTCATGATTGGCCATAATATGTTTTCATCAAAAACTCTTGAGGTTGCACGAGTCTCAACAGTCCCTCTGATGTCCTTAAAGAGGAGGTAACAGTTAGCCTCCTTCAGAAGTACCCTTGTTACAGCTGCTGCTGGCTGCCGTTTAGTTTGTATTGTGTTTTGTAGGGAAAACCAGCTGTGTGATCCCGTGTAGAGGATTGGTCCCTTTTTGGAGCTAGGACTACCCACTTCATGGTTGCTGTACCGGTGTGGCTGTGGTTCGACCAATCGGAGAGTCCACAATCAACCCCAGCTGCAGTTTGAATAGACTGTGTGTTCGGGCGGCTGTGATACTGTGATCAGTGTGTCTCGCCTTTTGTTACTATAATTCATTACTATTTTCTGTATTGGTTCCTGGATTTTTGTTATGTTTCTTTGTGTATGTGCCCCTCCTTGGTTAATTAAACTTCAGACGTTAACCTGAACCAGTTGTCACTTTCCACTTCATTTCCTATCCTTATCTTATGTTTCTGCTCTCCCAAATCCAGCCGTGTCGTAACAAATAGGGGCTCATCCGGGATCGAAATAATTGTAAATTGTCACTGAATCAGGTCTGTCATTGTTTAATTAATTCGTGAAAGATTGCTGAGCTCTTTTGTCTACTAGGTAGGTTAGGTGAGCTCATTAGTGGATTTAGCTGTCTGCTGGAGTGAGTGCAGCTGGCTGCTGAGCACCATGGCAGGGAAGTTTACCTTGGGTGAATTGGTAGTACATCCTACTGTCGAACAAGTACATAGTTTTAGGAAGGATGATTTAGTGGAGATGCTGCTCACTTTAATATTCCAGTTGTCAAGTCCATTCTTAAAAAAGAAATTAGAGATCGGCTGATGAGTGGATAGGTGGAACAGGGTGTGATTACTCTGACAGAGCAGGTGGAGTCTGTGTCTCTTCCCAGTTCCTCAGCAGAAGCATCGAGTGGCCCAAGTACTGAAACTCCCTCAGGTTCTGGGAAAGTCTACCAGGCAGGTGAGCGGGGGAAGACCATGTTTACCCTGCCTAGGTATGATCCTTCCCCACAGAGCAGTACTGGCAATACTGAGGCCTGGCTTGAAGTCTGTCTGGCTCGCCTGCAACTGGAATCTTGTGAGTGGGAGACACAATTCCAGCTCCAGCTCTAGTTTGAAATAAGGTAAGCTGAACTTCAGGGTGAGACTGAGAGGGCAGTGGGACTGAGACAACTCGAGCTTGAGGCTTCTGACACAGGGCGGAGTGTCACTGGCGGGTCAGGTATGTCCACCACCTTTCACCACTTCCACCAGTTCACGTCACCTAGTTGAAGATAGCTTAGACTATGAAACTGACAAGAGGGCGATCTTAGGAGCATATAAGCTTGTGCCTGAAGCATACCGACAGAAGTTTCGAGGTCACAAGAGAACTCCTGCTCAGACCTATGTTGAGAGAGAGAGCTGATCTTGTTAGAGGACTTTATAAAAGTGTTTGTCTGAGCGTGTTGTTGTGTATCTAAATGAGCAGAAAGTGGGTACACTGTCTGCTGCTGCTGTGCTGGCTGATGAGTATGTGTTAACCCATAAACCTGCTTTTTCTCCAGTCTCTGCTGTCTCAGGTCCCTCCTCTCCTCACTGATCCCCTAATCCACGCAGGCTGAAAGAGTAAAGGGAATGTTATTATTGTAACCAGATCGGCCATGTCATTGCAAATTGGGCGACATTTAAACACAGAGAGAAGATGCTTTTCTCAAGCAAAAGGGGTAGGACTGATTAAAGCAGATTGTGGTGTAAACACTAACTCATCTGATCAGGAAATTGATGACTGTTTTAAGCCATTTGTGTTTGATGCCTTTGTGTCACTGACTGGTGAGTCCGGTGATAAACACCCCGTACGGACTTTGAGAGATACGACGCGCTTCCAAGCTGTTATTTTGGCATCAGCTCTGCCTTTTTCTGATAACTATGCTTGCCATTACAGTTCAGTTCTTAGAGGAGTTGAAATGGGTTACGTGCCACGGCCAGTGCACCGCGTCCATATTCAGTCCCCCCTTGTTACTTGATTCATCCCAGTAGCTGTTTGTACTGAACTGCCAATGATATCGCAGAAGATAAGGTAACTCCCACACTACAAGTTCTAGATCAACCCCAGTGTGATGGGATCCAGTCATCAGGTCAGACACCTCCAAATGTATTTTCAGCTTGTGCTGTAACTCGTGCTTGCTCCTGTGAAATTAGCTCAGATGACTGAAGACTGAAGACAGTTTTTTCATCTCAACTTTTCCAGGTGACAAAGAGAAAAAGAAAGAGGCTGAGAGCTTTGCGTTGCCTGTTCAGGATGCGTCTGTTGATTAAGTGTCCCCGACTATCCCGGAATTGCTGTTAGCTGGCGGTGCTGCATTTCCAGCCAAGTGAATGAGCTTGAGCCAGATGCAGAAAGCAGACCCGACCCGAGTGATTTTCCAAGGTGGTGAATGACGACAAAGCCATGGATAGAAAAAGTAGCATATATTATGGATGGTGAGATACTGCTACGTAAATGGTCTTCCTTTGCCACTGGTGATTCTGATTGTGATTCTGTTTACTAGATAGTCGTTCCTGCAGGATGCCGCCAGCATGTGATGTCAGTGGCTCATGAAAGTAAGTGGGCAGGACATTTGGGCATAACCAAAACATATCAAGCCATCCTCCGTTACTTCTATTGGCCAGGTCTAAAGTCTGATATTGCTAAACATTGCCGTGCCTGCCATGTGTGTCAGGCTGTCAGGAAACCTAACCAGATTGTCTCTCCTGCGCCTTTACGTCCCATTCCTGTGATAGCAGAGCCATTCGAGCGAGTGATTGACTGCACTGGCCCTCTACCGCAACTAAAAGTGGAAATCAGTATTTGTTAACTATTATGTGTGCTGCCACTGGTTACCCAGAGGCTAGCCCACTCCATTCGACTACCGCTAGGGTCACAGTAAAGTCTTCACTGAAGTTTTTTTTTCTATTTTTGGATTACTGCGAGTGATCCAGGCAGACCAGGGCTCTAATTTTAAGTCTGGTCTCTTCAGACAGGTACTCGAGGGCTTAAGTGTGCATCACATTATGTCTTCAGCAAACCACCCCCAATTGCAAGGAGCTTTAGAGTGCTGGCATCAGATGCTAAAGTCCATGCTCAGGAAATATTGTGTTATGAATGGTAAACAGTGGGACCAGGGAGTCCTCTTCGTTTTCATTGCTGCTCGTCATGCCGTGCAGGAATTGATTGGTTTTAGTTCTGCTCAGCTTGTTTTCGGCCATACACCCCGTGGGCCGCTTAAGTCACTGCATGACCAGTTTTTTTTAGCATGTGAGTCTTGGCCCAAAAAGCACCCATTAGACTACGTCACCCAGTTCCATGAGCGCCTTCAACGGGTTAACGCCCTTGCTCAGGCCACCCTTAGTGACTCATAATCTGCCATGAAGTGCTATTACGATCGCAGTTTTGAGGTAGGTGATAAAGTTTTGGTCCTGCTGCCCATCCCCAGATCAGTTTTGGCAGCTAAATTCTCTGGTGTGTATGTTGTTAAAAAGCGTTGTAGCGATACTAATTATGTACTCTGTACTCCAGACAGAAGGCGTAAGACTAGAGGCACATAAATCTGATGAAATGCTACCAGTCCTGCGAAGACAATGTTACCTCTGCTGTTCCCTCTCCTGTTGCCCTTAGTAGCCGCAGCCAAACCGTCAGATGTTAATCAATTATTGTGACAGAGTCTGTGGGCGCTCCCCACGGAGATGACCCACAGATGTCCGTCCCTACACATCCGTCGGTTCACCTCCCAAATTTAGAGATGCTTGCAAACCTGTCATGTTATTTGCAGCATTTAACCGCTGAACAACAACGTGATCTGGAGGTGCTGATTGGCCAGTACTGTCTCTTTAGTGATGTTCCAACCTGCACTTCTGTCTTGAAACATGACATGGAGGTAAAAGATAGTGGTGTGTGATACTGCATATTTTGGTATCGATCCGACCAAGTAAATACGAGCCAGTATCACCGATACCGATATTTTTCAATAAATAAGGTGGATGCGTCATTGAATTGCTAAATCTCAATAAATTTTTATGACCTTAAGTGTTTTTTTGCAATGTTTCCTTTTTTATTATTTTGTAGCTCCATATTTTCTTTTGGATGTTTTTTTTTATGTTTATATAAATTTGTAGTGTTTCCACTATACTTGACTAGCTTTTTACAAATCCCACATTTTGTGTTGTCCCGCTTTCGGCTTGATAATACAGCCACACGGCGCTACTCTTCTTCTCTGACATTCTTCTGTTGTATTTTTTTCTAGAAAATAGGCACGCACTGCGTGAACCTGAGCCGGCAACTTGCTTGTTTGGTGAGGGGGAGCAAAGTGTGCCTGCTCTGCACTGACACAGGAGTGATGAGTCCGGCGACCTGGCTGTTTCCTCTTTGCCGAAACCGCAGCATTGCAAACAAGAGCAGAACTTAAAGTAAAGAATCGATCTCACCAGGCTACAGATGTAGCAACTTAAAAGTTCCCGTGTTTCCGTGACGGGACCGTGACAGGGCCGTGACTGGTCTTTCACAGGTCTGTCACAGGTCCTGGGCTGGCCTGTGACCTAAACGTAATCTCCCGTGATGACATAGTCAGTGAGGCCGACTGGAAACGCCCCTAAGCAGTCTGTGTGAAAACCAGCTGCAATGCCTCATTTGTCCGCAGGGAGGAGCAGTGATGTTCCGCTCTCACCGTAGACTGTCTAAACTAAGACACATCTGAACAGATACGCTGGTGTGAGTGGGTGACCCGAACAGCTGATCAGCGGATCAGATGATAGGAAAAGTTGTGATAAGATAACACTGAGGCAGCGCTGCAGCCGCTCGTATCTGCAACTCTATGTCACGCACAACAACAACATGCCAACATAAACGTTTTATTAAAGAAAACTCCGCTCGTAACGTCCGTTTTAAGTTAAGTATATTTTTGGGCCTTTTATGGACATGACAGCTGAATAGAGACAGGAAGGAGCGGGCAGAGAGACGGGGAATGACACGCAGTAAAGGGCCGTCTGATGCGGGATTCGAACCGGGGCCAGCTGCAGCGAGGACTGTAGTCTGTACACTGTACACACGGGCGCCTGCACAACCTACCACTACTGACCATAGGCTAAACATATCAAGTATGTTTGGTTTTAATGAAGTTTGCAGCATAAGCTTACGAAACCATCAAAAATATATTTAGGCATTCCATGAAAGACTTTATTCGCAAGGAGGCTAGGCCAGGCACAAAACAGGAGCTCCTCGAGGACATACAGACGTTTTGGCAAATGAGAGTCACCGTGGACTTTTGCAACAGACTTATCTCTGGACTTTCAAAAGCTGTGCGGTGTATTATTATAATGGAGGGGGGTTAAGTGGAAAATAAACAGTGGTGTCCATGTAGTATAACATATATACTGCAAAATTTATTAAAACCAAACATACTTAACTTATTTCATACATATTCTTTCCATTTACGCTTTACACCATTTAGCCTATGGAATGGACAAAAATGAAAAGGAGTCATTCATGTTCATGAGCACACGCAAATCACAAGGCTACTGTATAGTACAGTACTCAAACCAGCTGCATTTTCAGCTCTGTGTGACACTGGGAGACCAAAAAGCCCATCAAGTGCAAACAATGATAATGCTAATGAGGGGTTTGTATGGTTTACCTGGCCTAAATCGTGCACTACAGTAAATACCTGCATAACAAAGGGCTTCCAAAACGCTCGTCTCTGCAAAATTCGTTAGTAAGTTGGACTTGCTAAAAGGTTATTGGCAGGTACCTTTAACGCACCAAAGAGATTTCCGCATTTGTCACCCCGATAATTTCTGCCACTACAAGGTGATGGCTTTTGGGATGTGTAAAACACTCCTGCTACATTCCAGAGATTAGTTAACACCGTATTGTCTGGATTGCCAAATTGCAACACTTAACTCGATGATTTAGTCATTTATGCAGAAACGTGGGAGAATCATATGCATGTCTTAGAGCAGGTTTTTGACAGTTTGGCACGCACTCCTTTGACTGTAAATTTGGCCAAATGCTAATTTGGAAAAGCCACTGTAACTTATCTCGGTCAGCAGGTTGGACAGGGCCACACACTTCTAAGCTCAAAGTAGATGCCAGTGCAGTGGGCGCCAGAGAGGGGAGGATGTTGCTTACTTTTTCACAAGTTCACCCGACACCAGGCAAATTATTCCACCACTGAGAAGGAAACCCTTGCTCTGTTGTTAGCACTACAGCACTTTGAGGTTTGTGTTGGGTCTACTTCTCTACCTGTTGTAGTGGTCACTGATCATAATCCTCTTGTTTTTCTGTCCCACATATTTAATCACAACCAGCGACTCATGCGGTGGGCACTGTTGGTACAAGACTTCAACCTTGACATCCGACATAAAAAGGCTTTGTCTAGGCTGTAGATCGTAGCTAGATGTTATGTATGTAATCTTAACGTCAAGCCAAAAGGACTTGTAGTTTGGGGGGGGGGTTTAAATAGACTGTCCCCACAATTCCGGGCGACTGTGATACTGTGATCAGTGTGCCTCGCCTTTTGTTATTATACAGTAATTCATTGCCATTTTCTGTATTGGTTCCTGGATTTTTGTTATGTTTCTTTGTGTATGTGCCCCTCCTTGGTTAATTAAACTCCAAACGTTAACCTGAACCAGTTGTCACTTCCCACTTCATTTTCTATTCTTATGTTACTGCTCCCCCAAAACGAGCCGGGTCATAACACCCTGATCTTGCTGTTGTTAATCTAGCACAGATTGTATCTGCTGATCAACTTTAGAAGTGGAATAATAATAGTGCATGGATTTGTTGGTGGACTGCCAGACTTTGCCAAAATTGTGCAGATGTGTGTTTTCAAAGATGAACTTACCTTGACAGTAAAAAATGATAAGCTCATGGTACAAAGAACACTACAGCTCCTTCAAGTTGGGTGCTTTTCCAAGGGATTTTTCTGTAATTGAACTGAGTCAACTTGTGGATCGTTACCCCCTCTGTGATTTCAAAGTTGGCACTCTATGGCTGGTTACTTTGAAAAGATACATACATACATACATTAAGGTAATATTAAAGGAATCCTTGGGTGTTTTGGGCAAAATGCAGTTTTTCTGACTAACCCAAACTTACACAAGATTTGTAGATATCATTTTCTCCTCTGTATATCCACTGGTTCTTTTGATACTACTTAGCAAGACCCATAGGTGGCAGTAGCATACCTCTGTCAAAGTGAAAAAATAAATCTGACAGTTTAAAGGTTGTCTTGTGTGCATTTGAAATACATTTTAATTTAGAAAATGCAAGGACGATCGTTTTAGAAGTTAGATGGCTTATAGGAGCTATAGTCTTACTTGCTGCAAGGGTTATTTATGACTTATGACAGAAGTAGGCTTCTTCCAACCATAGACATCAAATCCTAACACTAAGCTATGCAACATCCTTACCTATATTAACTGAATCAGTGGGGCATACAGAGGAGAAAAATGGTTTCAAGCATCATCTCTTCCCCATTCAGTGGTTTTCAAGGCAGTCTAAGGTACAGTTGGTACCAAGGTTCTTCCAGCTCTACTCCTACACACCTGATTCAATAAAGGGCTAAACTGACTGAAAAAGATGTACTTGAGTGTTTAGTGAAAGTTTTTGGCCCTTGGTTGATTTAGTTCTGCAGTAGTGGAGACAGAACAAAAACTTTTAAGAATAAGGGGATCCTTGAGGACTGAGTTGAAAACCATTGAATGGGGAGATAGTATGGTGGACAGTATTAGACTACATTTAAATGGATGTGGAAGTACAATAAAAAACTTGACTATGTGTCCCTGAGCTCAATATATCTGAAGTCAGGGTTATATACAGTATTTTATTAACCTTCCATATCACTTGAAACATTTTGAAGTATTGTGTCCTAGTTTTTCATGACTTAGCCTAGTTAAAGATTTCACAAGCCCTGTTAGTAGTGGTGCTCTGCTCTATTTTACACTAATATTCTAATAGTTAGATATAACTGTACACACAATGTCTATTCCAGCAAAGCTTTGGATTGTCCTAGGAGAACATAACTATGTGAAGCTCCCGGAAAAACAGAAAGCCTGGTAACTCCTCTAGTCCTAACCAAGTAAAGAAACCCAGGAGGGCTGAAGTCAATTTCTGCCCCCATTACCCAGCTAGAGAAGACAAAGAGACTCTTGAGAAGGAGCGAGTGGAACTACAATCTAAGGTCAAGAAAAGGAACAATCATCAGGTGATACGAGAAAACGGAGAAAACCTTTGCTCATCGGCAGTATGAGGTGGTATTATATTTCCTGTTGTGTTTTGCAGAACGACTCCATCACAACATGAAGAGCTTGCAGCCTCCAAGCACCAACTTTGTATCTCAATGAAGACCCTGAAAAGCTAGTGAAGGAGTATGGAGTAAGTGTCATCACTTGTTTTAAAGTTTTAATTTAACATTGAATAGAGCTACAGTAAATATGCTCTTATCAGTGTGTCAGATTTTGTAACTGACTCTTTTTTCCCCTAATGGGGTCTTTACACGAGACCCCTTTTCTCCCAAAATTGTATTTTTTAAAATCTATTTTTATTTAACCGCTTTAAGTTACTAGTGGAGTCAGTTATCAAGATGCATATTAAAATCGTTTCATTTAAGTTAGCTTGCGCTGGCAGAGTTTATTAAATTATCTTGTCCCTTTGTGTGTCATGGTTGCACAGGTACTGACCCAAAATGCAGGCTCGGACAACGGTTGGTGAGAGAAGGGGATTTATTGTGATGTGAGAGAAGAGGGGAAGGAGACGGTCCGATAACAAGGTGGTGGGAACGGCTGAGGTAAAGCAGTGGTTGGAATGGATGGAGGTGGCACGGAGAGTGGACTGTCTGGAGATGGTGGATGAAGAGCAGGCAAGCAGGTGGCAGGAGGTGAAGATGATGGTAGACCTGAGCACAAGAGGAACGGTGGTTAGAGGTCAACAGGGAACAATAGTTTAACACGGTCTGACCGTGAACTACGACGGTGGCTGAACAAATGATCTGACAAGGAGTAGGAGGAAGGCCAGGGTTTATATGCAGTTGAAATGATGAGTTGATGGAAGGCAGGTGAGGTGAGGAACGGCAGGTGTGCTTCATCTGATGATTATTCAGGAGGACCAGGGAAATGTGCCACACCCACAACACAGACAGAGACATGTGAACATAACACAAGGATGGGGAAACAAGAGGAAACAGGGAAACCACAACAGTCACGGCTGCCATCATGACATTTTGTCTGTTTTTAGAGTGAGCATCCAGCTGAAACCCAGACAGATTTGGATCAGACGCTCATCGGCATCTATGTGATTAAACGTCCAGGTGCAGATTTTAATCATCTTCCAGAAGATATTGGTGGTATAGTTGAAGGTGTGGAGGTGCTTCATGGACTCGAGATGTCGCCACTGCTTTTGCCTCACTGTTTGGGATCATCTACGACCTGAACCTGAGCTATCCAACTGACCTCAGGTACACTTTTGAATTTATTCAGTTTCAGTTGATATAAGCTGCCTCTCATTGTAGCCAGTGTCAGCCCTACTGGGTAAAAGATTCTGGCAACCTCATGGTGTTAAAGCTTGTGACCCCTGCCCAAGAGGCATGGCCCTTCCCACGGCTGGAGCTAAGAGCTCAAAAATGTATTATTATTATTATTATTATTATTATTATTATTATTATTATTATTATTATTAGTTGTTGTTGTTGTTGTTGTTCAAACACAGAAAATATATTGTCAATATGTTTATTGAAAAAACATCTTGTGGCACTTTATAACAATACATTATTGTTAATTAAACATATAATGTTCATACATGTGAAGCATTTTTATGCTTTCCAGTGTTGTTGTATAGCAGGCTGTTTTGAATGGTCAGCTAGTCCATTCAAATTCCCAGTGTCAACAACAACAGTGAGTCAACAATTCTGAAAAGTACATCTCTCTTCTTTTCAACCTGCGAAAGCCCAAATCCACAAAAGCCTTCTAACTATGTCACTTAGGGTCCTACATGCAATACAAAAAAGTAACCATCTAAAAATTATTAGGAATCGGTCTCAGTTTCAGTATGTTTTATTATTATGTCAACTATTATGCAAGACTGGCTTTTTGTTTCCCATTCACATTGGTAAGACCTCAGACTCAACAATCAATTATCTCTATCTCAGTATGACTGATCCCACCTTTAAACCACTGAAAATACAGATTTAAGGAGGCCTGTACTAAAATAGAGTTCAGTTGGTCAGAGATGATTCATGATACAACAACAGCCCCAGGGCATCTGTCAATACTTACAATCCTGTTTCCAGATATAATAACAACAAAGTGACCACTGGACAAAACACCTGTAAAGGTGTCGTCCCTTAACTCCTCTCCTGTGTTGTCTAACAGCCCCTGCCTCAATCAGCTGGGGAGCTGCTGAGATCTTTTGGATTGATGTGGGGATAAGTCTGATCTATTGGTCTGACTTTCTGGCAGTTAAAATCGTACACTGGCGTGACAAATTTAAACTATTCCCTCTGATCCAGACAAGCCGAGCCAAGTCAGCGAAGGATGTGAAGAGGAGATATATCTGTCTGTCTGTCATGTCACTTATAGATGGAATCAGCATCCTGCCTGCCATTTATGTGACAGATGAAACATGTGGCCCCAGGACACAAACTGGCAGCCTTAGGATTGTGATTAGTGGAGTTAACCATACATCACATTTTGAGACACCTTGTTTCATAATTCCTCTCCTTTCAGCCGCAGGGAATCTTAATAAAAATAAAAAAAAAAACTCACCCACTTACTGTAAATTTCTTATCTGTTCATTAATGTGCAATATTACAACACACTGTTTATAATGTGCAATATTACTACATTTCATATTTAATTCTCATACCACGTGAAATATTTTTATACTTTTATACTCTTGTTTAACTTGCACTCCTTATCTTATCACTTGTTTCATATGGCATTTCTTATTGTATTTCTATTATTTATTATTGTTATTTTTTTTTTTTGCCTATACTTCTTTTATTGCTTATACTTCTTATTTCTTGTAACTCTGGCACACTAATTTCCTTCGGGATAAATAAAGTTGTTCTGATTCTGATTCTGATTCTGATTCAAGCACTGCCAATTAAATTGGGTCATGAGGCTACTGTAGTGGTGTTTTCCTTGATAATACATGGAATGTAGAGGAATATTAGTGATGCTCTTTTCATTAAAGTACATTGAGAGGTGAATCCAGGCAAGAGCAATTACGCTTTAAATGATTTTGTTCACTAAATGTAAAGGCTGCACAAAGGCAGAGGTGCAGATAATAAAGAGAAGCACTCAAGGTAGAAAAATTACTTAAAAAGGAGATAATTAACACCGTACAAAAGGAGCTGTTGCACATCTCTAGGATGTCTTTAATGCTCCGAATGTATATTCTGGATGTGAGAGATAAAAATGATAGTAGTACTTACTCACTTACAGATGGGCACACTGATTGAGGTGTAGGGACGCCTGACCGGAGGGTCTAGCAAGTTGTTAAGAAGATTCAGAGGTTGTCAAAGGAAAAAAAAACTTTGTGAAGGCAAAAACAAATGACCCCTTCAATGGTGTAATAGAGGAGATGACACCAATTGAACTGAACATGATGCACAGACAATAATGTTAAATAAGCCCTTCAGTCTACTGAATAATCTGTCTCAGCTGACCCACATTCAGTCAGTGAACAAAAGACTTAAACATCCATCACCAAGAAAACTCTTACAAACATTACAAAACATAATGAACACAACATTGAGAAAACGATCTTAGTCCATCCTATGACAGCACTGATGGTATCAACACAAGCATAAAAGCAGGACGAGTTCAGTTGACACCAAGTGGTATCCTCTGTCGCTGTAGAAACATGTACGTGCCAAAAACTGCAATTCCTCAAACGACCACTTGAGGCTGGCTCCAGAAGTGAGTCAGTCTCTATAAGCCCCCATGTTGAAATGTCCAACTTCACAGCAGAAATAAACATGTTTACAGGCCATGTTTATAGAACTCGCCCGTGATGCAGAATTAAGATTTGTTTTGATTGACAGGTTTGAGTAACCAAGCTTTATTCAGCCCATCTTTGTCCATTTTTGGATTAGTGGGGAGCCCGTTTATCCAGGGCTGTCAAGATGGTGGTGGCCAGTCACCACACCGTGCTTCACAGCAGCTATGGCTGATAGGTGGCTTAACTATTCCTGGATGGCATACTGAGTGTGGTTAACTAGGGTTGGAACAATCATCTATGAGTGGGTGGTTTTGGGGTCAACAGGACATACTAGTGATGGGAAAACAAAGTTTTCTGAAGCACCAAAGCACCACGAAGCAAGTATATCAGAAATTGTTTATTTTTTATTTAATAAAGCTTTCATTGCATAGACAGTCTACATCTTCTTTTGCTATACACTGTGGCAGATTGACATGTGTGACGTAATGAGGCCATCATCATGTGGGATGGGTGCAGTGAGGTGAGACATCAAAACATCTTAACGCGAAAGACGGAATGTGTCGAGCAATGGAGGTATTTCTGTTTTATTGTCTGAGGAGAAGAAATCTGAGAATATGATAGTAATATACATAAATGTTGCTTTTCCCAAAAAGTTTTTTTTTTAAAGTGAGGATGCAACAAGTCACCAGTGTTTCCAGCGTGGAGCACGTGGAGGTCTGCAACTCAGAATTTTTTATAAATGAATTTTATTTGCATGTGACAGTCTGAATAGCCCATGGACAGAGAGAAATCATACTTATAGTATTTTATGTTTGGGCTTACAGTAAGTTTCTAAATAATACAGCAGACAGCAACACAGAATGAGGACATGCAAAACAGGACAGAATTAGAGGGCTGAGCAGGAAACTGAAAAGATAAAAGGCAAAGTGGGAAGGAAAAGGAATAGAGCAGAGTGTGACAAACCAGAAGAGAACAGATATGATTGGAGCCGAAAGGGTTGAAGAGAAAGAACAAAACCGGCGCAGACAGCATGTGTCAGACTTCAGCACAAACTTCGCTGTCTATTCCTCACAGCACTCATACATGATTATTACCTGTGACCTGATGACCTCTCATTACCATCACCAAATGCAGAGTGAGTTTCAATCACATCAGAGGCAGCTTGTTCCTGCTTTAATCCCTCTGATTAAAGTGTAGATCTCTCCAACCCCTGACTCATGGTGGGTTCTTTTTTTACACCTGTATGGTCTGCCACAATTCCACCGAGCACAGTGGAAAGAAGTATACTGTATTCACTGAAAGATTTCTAGCTTTCTCTAGTTTTCTCTATAACACAATCCATAATCATTCTGACAACATGTGGAACACACTGCACATGTTTTGACTAATCCTCTGTATCTTTCCTTTTAGCCAGTTAAGGTTAAGTCACAGAGTTACCCACATGTTTTAATAAGCATAGGCGGAGGCGCTCATCAACGTTTTACACATATTAAACTAGGATTTCACCAATTCTGGATTATTTCCTCCATAATAATTTATTTTCTAAATGATAAAGCTATAATAAATTCAAAACAAGTTTCATATTTTATATTATTCAATTGGCTCCAACAGCACAAATGTTTACATCAATTGTTTGAACTAGCTGTTAACCAGCTGTGATGTAATGGTTGTAATGGTCACATTAATACTGCTCACCACACATATTTCAGTTTTTACTGAACGTATAGAGCTAAATATTGACACCTACTGACAGAAAACACACACACAAAAGGAGAGGAAATTCAATTTAAATAATATTTTAGTTGACTCTGTCTGGCCTCTAGACTACTAGTATACATATACAGTACCTGAAATGATTGGAACAATGAGAGATTAGCTCTGCAGTTGATAACTGTGCATTGGTCTGCCTTCCCATAGGCCCACCACCCATGGGAGGGGTCTCAGGAGGGGACAGGTGCACAGAGAGATGGGCGGCAGTTGGAGGCAGGGACCCTGGCGGTCTGACCCCCAGTTGCAGAAGCTGGCTCTGGGGACGTGGAACATCACCTCTCTGGCGGGGAAGGAGCCTGAGCTGGTGCACGAGGTTGAGAGGTACCGGCTAGATATAGTTGGGCTCGCCTCGACGCACAGCGTGGGTTCTGGAACCCCTTGAGAGGGGCTGGACGCTCTACCACTCTAGAGTTGCCCCCGGCGAGAGGCGCAGAGCGGGGGTGGGACTGCTTGTTTCCCCCCGGCTCGGCGCCTGTACATTGGGGTTCACCCCGGTGGACGAGAGGGTAGCCTTCCTTCGCCTTTGGGTGGGGGGACGGGTCCTGACTGTCGTCTGTGCTTATGCACCGAATGGCAGTTCAGAGTACCCACCCTTTTTGGAGTCTTTAGGGGGGGGTGCTGGAGAGCGCCCTCTCTGGGGACTCCCTCGTCCTCCCAGGGGACTTCAATTCTCACGTGGGCGGCGACAGTGAGACCTGGAGGGGCGTGATTGGGAGGAATTATTGGCATTCTGTGCTCGTCATGGACTGTCCATAACGAACACCATGTTCAAGCATAAGGATGTCCACATGTGCACTTGGCACCAGGACACCCTCGGGCCGTAGTTCGATGATCGACTTTGTGGTCGTGTCGTCGGACTTGCGGCCACATGTTTTGGACACTCGGGTGAAGAGAGGGGCGGAGCTGTCAACTGATCACCACCTGGTGGTGAGTTGGCTCCGATGGTGGGGGAGGATGGCGGTCAGACCTGGTAGGCCTAAACGTTCTGTGCGGGTTTGCTGGGAACGTCTGGCTGAATCTCCTGTCAGAAAGTTTTAACTCCCACCTCCGGGAGAGCTTTTCTCACGTCCCGGGGGAGGCGGGGGACATTGAGTCCGAGTGGACCTTGTTCCGTTCCTCTATTGTCGAGGCGGCCGACCGGAGCTGTGGCCGCAAGGTGGTTGGTGCCTGTCGTGGCGGTGGCCCCCGAACCTGCTGGTGGACACCGGCGGTGAGGGATGCCGTCAAGCTGAAGAAGGAGGCCTACAGAACCCTTCTAGCCTGTGGGAGCCCTGAAGCAGCTGACGGGTATCGACATGCCAAGCGGAATGCGGCCTCAGCGGTTGCGGAGGCAAAAACTCGGGCGTGGGAGTTCGGTGAGGCCATGGAGAGCGACTTTCGAACGGCTTCGAGGAGGTTCTGGACCACCATTCGGCGGCTTAGGCGGGGGAAGCAGTGCACTGTCAACACTGTGTTCAGTGGGGACGGTGTGCTGCTGAACTCGACTGGGGACGTCTTGGGTCGGTGGAGGGAATACTTCGAAGATCTCCTCAGTCCCACCAGCACGTCTTCCTTGGAGGAGGCAGAGCCTGGGGACCCCGTGGTGGTCTCGCCCATCTCTGGAGCTGAGGTCGCTGAGGTAGTCAAAACTCCTCGGTGGCAGGGCCCCGGGGGTGGATGAGGTCCGCCCGGAGTTCCTCAAGGCTCTGGATGTTGTGGGGCTGTCTTGGTTGACACGTCTCTGCAACATCGCATGGACATCGGGGGCAGTGCCTCTGGACTGGCAGACCGGGGTGGTGGTTCCCCTCTTCAAAAAGGGGGACCGGAGGATGTGCTCCAACTATAGGGGGATCACACTCCTCAGCCTCCCCGGTGTTGTGGAATTTTCTCTTTTTGGGTTACACGAGGTTACGTGTGGGGCCTTGTGATCCACAGCGGTATTAACTGTTTGTCTTTGTCTGGGTGCCACCGTGTCTCAACACTGTGGTGTCCAGGGTCGAAGAGACCTGTTGTTGCATTCCTAGACATAATAGATAGCTAATTGTTGACGTTCCATTAGCATGAACAGACAACAGTGTCTCCAAACTAGAATGTAGGTGAACACGAACATGGGTAAATGCTTTCCCTTTTAACTATTTTGGGCGTAAAGAATTTGTGGCGTCATCTATGAGGGTTTAAAGTGTAAGCACCAGCGTGAGTTCGTCAGAATGTGAGACAGACTCAAGCACTTTAGGTGTACTTTGAGAGTGTCTCTAGTTCTCCTTGTCCAAGTGTTAATAAATAATACAGCATAAGACATCAGAGGCTCCTGAACACTTTCTTCCTTCCTGACCTCACCATTGACCTTTAACTTCAGCAATTTCTCCACAACACCCGGGAAGGTCTTTTCTGGGGGTCCTGGAGAGGAGGGTCCACAAGATTGTCGAACCTCGGATCCAGGAGGAACAGTGTGGTTTTCGTCCTGGCCGTGGAACTGTGGACCAGCTCTATACCCTTAGCGCGGCCCTGGAGGGTGCATGGGAGTTCGCCCAACCTGTCTACATGTGTTTTGTGGACCTGGAGAAGGCGTTCGACCGTGTCCCTCGAGGGGTCCTGTGGGGGGTGCTCCGGGAGTATGGGGTTCCGGACCCTTTGATACGGGCTATCCGGTCCCTGTACTGTCGGTGCCAGAGCTTGGTCCGCATTGCAGGCAGTAAGTCGGACCTGTTTCCCGTGAGAGTTGGACTCCGCCAGGGCTGCCCTTTGTCACCGGTTCTGTTCATAACCTTTATGGACAGGATTTCTAGGCGCAGCCAGGGTGTCGAGGGGCTGCGATTCGGTGGCCTCAGGATTGGGTCGCTGCTTTTTGCGGACGATCTAGTCCTGTTGGCTTCATCGGTGCGCAGCGGCTGGGATGAGAATCAGCACCTCCAAATCCGAGGCCATGGTGCTCAGCCGGAAAAGGGTGGAGTGCAGTCTCCGGGTCGGGGATGAGATCCTGACTCAAGTGGAGGAGTTCAAGTATCTCGGGGTCTTGTTCACGAGTGAGGGAAGGATGGAACGGGATATCGACCGGTGGATTGGTGCGGCTTCTGCAGTAATGCGGACTCTGCACCGGTCCGTCGTGGTAAAAAAGGAGCTGAGCTGAAAGGCTCTCGATTTACCAGTCGATCTACGTTCCTACCCTCACCTATGGTCACGAGCTTTGGGTAGTGACCGAAAGAATAAGATCGCGAATACAAGTGGCCGAAATGAGCTTCCTTCGCAGGGTGGCTGGGGTCTCCCTTAGAGATAGGGTGAGAAGCTCGGCCATCCGCGAGGACACGCTGGAGACACGCTGGAGGGACTACGTCTCTCGGCTGGCCTGGGAACGCCTTGGGGTGCGGAAGAGAACGAACGAACGAACGGTCGGTCAGTCTGCCTACATGTGATCGCTCTGTCCTTGCATGAAAACGATTAGTTGCATCTTGCTCTAGTGAAGTGTAACCATAGACTGTATAAAGCATGGACTTTTTTACAATTACCATATCTTCTGAACATTTTGACAAATCAGGAGAAAATTAACCTTGTTCTCTTCTTTTCTCAAGGTTTAGAGAAGATCAAAAGATCCTATAATCATTTCATATGATTATGGGAGACTGTAATATGTTATCTTCAGTAATCTCCTGTGCACTATCGTCACTATGAGTAGGGTGTGTGTGTGTAAGTGTGTGTTGGTGAGAGAGAGAGAGAGGGAGAGATCTCTCTTCTGGGCTGAGGAGAGCAACGATGCATCATAGACTAACAACAGAACCGATAAAGTCAGAGCTTATCGATACAATGGTCTTTAATATTTTAGAGCATGATGCTCATCTCCGGTAGCAAGAGTGTGTGAAAAGTGTGAGTTGTGTGAGTGTCATGGAGAGTTGGCTTAGCATGGCTGTGTGGACTCTTTGAGTTGTGTTATGCTCCTCTTCACTGATTACCTTCTAACAAGCACGCTGAAAATGAGCCAGCTGACATTTTCAGCTGTCTACGTCTGTCGCCTGACCCTCACACAGGTCATTGCGGTCGAGAATCTACACACACATGTGTTGATGTGTGTGTGCTGCTAGTTAGTGTCTATATCGTCAGTAACACAAACCAACAATATATAGGCGTATTCCTGAAGCATTTTACTCTAAGTGTTATGTGTCTGATAGTAAGTGATTTATTTGATACAAGACAAATTCCTTTTCTTGTGCTCAAGTTGCTAGTTTTTTAAAAAAAAAATAAGGTTTGTTTGTGCTGAGAGGAATTCACTGAAGCAAGTGATTCTGAGAAAGACAGAAGAATGAAACAGTTTTTCTGTTTTGGCAAAAGACAGAAGATACCTGATATTTCTCCTGCTTTGGACGTGGCTTTTGATGTGGTTATCTGTGATTCAGAAGGCAGGTCTGAATCACAGATAACAGCAGGGTTTCTGGACAGAACACTCTTTGGTAGCTGCGAAGCAATTCAATTTAACACAGAGCTGATAACTTCTGTGGAGTTCTGAGCGTTTTGGTTTAATTAGAATTGAGGACCCCTGTGTGCCTTCACTTTTCAGTGCTCAGTGATACTAAGGAACTTAGTTTTTTGCCATATGTACAACAGCAATTATCTTCTGTCACTGAGTAGTATTATTCTGGGGAGCAATTAAACAACTGTTGTTTTTTGTACACGTTTCACAACCTTGACATAATTATGTGCAGATATCCAAATATAACTAAATCCAACACTTGAAATGAACAAAATTAAAATGTACAAGTTGTTGCCTAAATGCACAGACATTCATTTTGTGTTAAGTCAAGAAGGGACTTAATGAGCCCCTTGATAATGAAAAGAGGAAATGATTAAACAATGCTACTTAATCTACACAGTAAAAAATAACTTTGTTTCAACTTAAAAAAAAGTTAGACTCCATGCTGCCTTAAAATTTTAAGTTGACTAAAATTGAGTAATGATTCTAAACAAATTAATTTCTTTTGTCAAGTAAACTTAATTACAATTCATGTGTACTTAAGACACATGAATACATAGTTGATTATATGATGTTAGTATACATTATACTGAGCCTGTTTATGTGTCTTTTTACAGATGGCCTTGCCCTGCATTAACACAGTGTCCGTCTTTCTGATCAACAATTATGTAAAATAAATAAATAAAAACAGATAGAGAAAGCTCCTCATGAGGTGGTAAAGTCCATTACCCAAAGGCACGGGCGTCGCACCCGTGGGGGATGGGGCGGATGCGACACCCCCACTTTTACAAAAAGACAATTTCATCCCCCCCACTTTTTCTGAGATTTAAACCATTTACCCGTCCTTGCGGTCCACCAGCATACTGAAACAGAGCGCACGTCAGTTCTCCATAGGCTACATGAAAACCCATTGGTCCAGTTAGATCCATCCGGCCATCCAGGCAATCACAGCCATTTGACCAAACCCACCAGGTCCGCCACGCGAAAAATAAAAAAATAAACATTTTTTCAGAGCTCTATCTGCATTTCTTTATTACGAAGCAGACAGCGAGCAGAGGCTGTAACCAGGGCCAGTCTTAGCTATGGGCAATGTGGGCGGCCGCCCAGGGCGCCGTCTCCGTGGGGGGCGCACGAGCGCCCGAAAATGAAAAAAAACTGCAAATTTTCAATACCGCTCATCAAGTTAGCGGAGCGGGCGCCCCCGGGAGCGGGGGGTTGATGAGGCAGAGGGGGGCGCCGAACAGACTGATCGGGGCGCACGCCGCACCCAGGGGCGCACGGGCGGCCGTGAGGGCGCACGAGAAAATCGTCGTCTCGGGGGGTGGGGGCAAATGTGGCCAGGACCGGCGCTGGCTGTAACAGTCATCTGACCAGTCAGTAATGAGGAATTTTGTCGGTATCTAACTATGTCCAAAACTATGTCTTGCTTTGTGACATTTAAGTCAATATTAACCAAGCCAGGTGGCAAACAAACTTAGCATCGAGTCAAGTTAATGGTAACTGACAGAAGTGCTAATTTGCAGACATCTACTTCTAAGTTTGATGATCAGACCATGTCTAAAAGGAAGAGACAGCAGACCATTGACTTATTTTTCAAGTCAAAGTGGAGTGAAGTAAGTGGAGTTGTAGTGAGAGGAGGGAAACATCAAGCTAACATTTTTTATGTTAGCTTGCTACCATCACCAGTGTTAGCAAGGAAGCAAGTAGCAAGTAAATGTTTCTTCCACTTTTTGTTGCCAGGCTGGCCTTCAGCTGTTAGCCATAACTTGCCAAAGTTGATTGAGTGGTCAGAGCATTTTAATTATTTCTAGTTATACATATATATGGTTAATTTTCCCGATAATCAATGCAGATAATTTGGCTCATGTGCCACCCCTAGAACACCCCCACTTTTTAAAGCGCTGTGACGCCCCTGCCCAAAGGAAATAACACTATTGGATTCTGCAGATTCATAGTTGGCCTAAGAAAGACTAAAAGCCTTGTTATCTGAAATCAAAAAGGTTCATCTTTTTGTGTGTGTGTGGGGAAAAAAAGCCGTCTTGATTCAGCCCACCTCAGCTCCATCCACGCTCCAACTCTGTGCTGGAAGGTGGTGTAGGCAGGTCAAGATGGTGACAACCAGAAAAACCACACACAGAACAGCTCTTCAGAAACCTGTGGGTGACGTCACAGAGGCTATGTTCATCTTTTATACTGTACAGTCTATGCTCATATGATTGACACACTTATTGTAATTCATTTTCAATGAGGCGAGTTGACTGTAACCAAGTGCTCATCTTACATACAAACCCGATGCCAGAGTTGTTTCCTGTGCAATATAACTGCTCTCTGAAACCCATTGTTTTCAATGGCCTGTACCATTGCAAACACAGCAGAAACACTTGCATACTGTTGGTGTGGGGTGTCTGAAAGAGCCAATATGAGGACATAAACAGGAGAGCATTCACATGGCCGAGCATCAGCACAGGATTTAAGCTAGGTAATAGTTATGGCTATGCTAATGTAGCTAACTTTAGCTATAAATGTAAATGGACTGTACTTAGAAAGCGCCTTTCTAGTGTTCTGACCACTCAAAGTGCTTTACAGCACGTATCTGTTAAGAGTAACAGGTACAAGCACTCCTTCACCCTAGTCTGCTTTAGACCTGCTTTATATGGAAAATGTCATTCTGATAAAACAAGCAAAAAAAAACAACAACAAAAAAAATCTTCCCTGTTAAAGGTTTTTTGTGGGCAAGTTTTTCCTCACTTGAACTGAGGGTCTGAGGACAGAGGGTGTCACTCCCTGTACAGATTGTAAAGCCCTCTGAGGCAAAATGTGTTTTGTGACTCTGGGCTATACAAATGAAATTTGATTGATTGACTGTTATGACTTGGCACTATGTTCGCACAATTGACTGCATTGTATTTTACGAACAGTCTCAACAAAGGCAAAGGTATTCAATGGATGTTCATGAAGAATAAAACAGACAGGATGATGTAAACTGTAGGCAGGGATGTTAAACCATAGCATGAGGTGATTTCAGTACTTTCACATGACAGATGCTGCAGTCCAGTGAGACTTTCCTTAAGTGCATTCAACACCACATTTGGCCTTCGTTCCTATCACTTACAGTAACATTAAACTCCCTAAAATAATAGCTGAGATTGAGAAGATGACATTGCTAAAAAGAGGTCCAATGGCCCAAAGAACACTGACAGAGTCATTAATTCAGAGTTTGTGGCTGAGAGTGAAAAGTTAAAAAACCCTCTGTTACATGTGAGTTTATGCAATATCATTATGTGGTCAAGACAGACGAGGCTTTATGCTTTCCAGTCTTCTTCCAGTGGAGCTTCTCTTTGAATTAACTGAAGCTTTTTCTGCTTATTTTCGGCCTGTTCTCTTTGTCTGTTTTTAATTGGTAACAGCAACTTAATTGTTCTGCCTAAATATAAGCATCACTTAAAAAGTATTGTTATTTAGATTGCGCGCACACACACACACACACACCTACGCACATACACAGACAAAATACATCTAAACTCATCTGGTGAAGTTGGGTACATTTCATTGTATTTATTCATTATTCATTATCTTTCAGACTCCAAAGCTGATCCCCGCTGCAGCAGCAATGAGCGAACAAATATAAAAAGGGACATGCACATGCACAGCTGACGGCCTGTCAGAGCTCCGAGCTGTTATTCACAGAGGAGCTGCCTCTGCTCCCATGATGGGAATTAACAAACGCTACAAGGAATTAGTGTTTCTTGGCACTGTACAAATTAACTTGTTCTGCTCCGTCTCTCTGCAATGCATGCCACTCCTTGATATGACTCCATTTGGGTGCTATTTGTGTGTGAGTGTGTGTGTAGGAGAAAAAGATTTGTGTGTGTGTGTCTCTGTGGATTAACAGAAATTAGGCATGGCAAAGCCCGATGTCAGACAAATTTCTCTGGGTGATTTCGTCCAGACAGAAACAATATAAGGAAGGCAAACAGGGCAGATACACACACACACACACACACACACACACACACACATATACAAATCATAATATATAAATATGCAAGCAGAGAACAATTCTGAAATATTAATAATAAATGTGTTTTTACTCCCCAATGAAAATGTGCAAAAATCTTTTCAGGAGGATGATATTAAATGAAAATCAAATAAAAAAAATCTATCTATCTATCTATCTATCTATCTATCTATCTATCTATCTATCTATCTATCTATCTATCTATCTATCTATCTATCTATCTATCTATCTATCTATCTATCTATCTATCTATCTATCTATCTATCTATCATAAAAGAGAACAGGTGACCATATTTTTCCTTTTACAACAACAA
The DNA here is from genome assembly GCA_004119915.2 of Collichthys lucidus. Classification (NCBI taxonomy): domain Eukaryota; kingdom Metazoa; phylum Chordata; class Actinopteri; family Sciaenidae; genus Collichthys; species Collichthys lucidus. The sequence goes on along the minus strand of CM014089.1, from coordinate 32,566,930 downwards.
TGGAAGACATTGCTAAGAGAGGAAGAGGGAGGGTTTGAATGAGAGGGGGAGGAAGAGTGAGAGGTCAGGGTAGAGCAGTGTTATCAAATTATTTTACTTTCCTCTTTATTTTTTTTATTTTTTTCTTACATTTTTTCTGTAATTGTATTTTTCAGCTCACTGTTTTGTGAGCATATTTTAGTTCACTCCAATGTAAATCTATCGGCTGTGCATATGTTGCACTGACTTGTTTGGTAAAATGTGTGCTCATGTCTGTATCTGCAAATATTTCTGTGCATGTGAACAATGTGAAGAAATCTCCACAGTTTGAACTATGTTAGTATTATGGCAAAGCATACTAAAGACGGGAGTGCTCTTCATTATGCACAACAGTGTGTAGTTGGTTAGACAGACATCAGTAATATGAATGAAGTGTGTGCCATCTGGTGCAAAAGTTTGATTTTGGTTGCAGTGTTTCATTTTGTGTGATATATGAAGTGTTTTACAGTTTGGGTGTGTGGTTTGGTGAATTGTGTTAGTGTTTTGATAAAACCAGCATAGTTGGCAAAATTGTGTTTAGGCAAATGGAAAAAACTGTAATAAATATTCAACATCCAGTCAGACTTTCAAAATAAAGCTTGCTGGTGGAAATGATGAATTGAATATGATTGGAATTTAAAACTTCTCTGTGCATGGTTCCTCGGTTATTCCTCAAAAACAAAATAAAGGAGGATTTATTTGTGTTCAGTAGTTTGTGCTGTGGGGAGTTTCAAGCCTCTGTGCTTTGTCCTTTTGAAGGCCTGTATTTTATATCTGGCAGTTTTCTTGTACTTTGCCAGGATAAAACACATTCAGATTCCCCTTTTTTATGTCGGGTACTTTACTTTGTAATGTTTCCAACCTTAGTTATTTTGCCACCTGGATAAACTGGGTAAAATGAAGCCTGAGTGATGTGTGTCCAGGTTTAAACTTCCCCTGTCGGATGACACTGGAAATTACTGGCATGGCCTTGTGCTGCACTGCAGGAGGCAGGGCTGTCTGTGTTCTCTTTCTGCTCAGGGGCAGCTGGGTTTCTACTTTAAATGTAACTAGTCTATATCAGTAACGTCATTATCGACAGCTCCCTGGCCTGGCACAGGGACTCTGCAGTCTCCTCTGATGAGCTACCTGCTTGCTAGCTTTGTTTACAGCACAGCTACAACTTGTTTTAGTGTTTATGTGAGTGAATGTTTCCTACCTCTAAAGTCAAAGAAAGTCTGCCTTTCTATGTTCAAGCATTAAAAAAAGTCCTGCTTTCACTCCCTCTGATTCACCCACACCACAGTGAGGCAAAATATCATTATGTAATGTGTGTTTTTCTCTCGTATCATTGGAGTATACTGTACTCTGAAATCTATGCTGTTGACCATACAGTTATATGTATGTATTGACTGACACCAGTGAATTATTAAAGGCAGTTCTGTTTTTTTGAAGTCAGGTTGTATGAGATTCGTAAGTGTAGTTAGTACCTCCAGCAGCCAGCAGCCAGCTCACTCCCAGTTTGGAGAAGCAGACAGAAGTCCCGGCACTGAAGAAGAGCAAAGCAGAAGAACATGCACACATACCTGCAGTCACATACTGTACAAAAGGCCCACCTGGAAAAATCAATATGTGTTTAAGCATACGCTCCAGTGTGCACCCTTTTGATTGTCTCAACAGTCCAACTTCTGTATTCTTACGCCCTAGCCCAGCTGTGCCGCACATGGTGTACTATGGTGCAGATCTGAGAACATGGTAAGTGAGAACATGCTCACTATAATGTACACTTACAGCATATTGATTTTTTTCAGGTGGACCTTTTAATGTGGTTAGAGCATGTTGTTCTGCTGACCCTGTTCACAGCAGTGCAGCAGAGTGCTTCTCCAAACCGGGAGCTCGCTGACCATTGCTACATCCGCTGCAGGACTCTGACTACGGATAAATGTGTCATATAACCCCGCTTCAGAGTCCTGTTGGGACTGGAAATCTTTCCTCTTCAGATGTTGGTTTGTGTGAAACTTTTTCATTTGCTTACAAATGAGGCCTGAAAGGAGGCATGGGGGAGTCAAATGTCTTTTAGACTGCTTTCTTACCTTAATCACCGTCTGACTCCTCAGATTTGGTGGACAACCCTGGGCTGAACCAGGGACACCTTCACCATCAAAAGATGACATCTTTTTGAACACAAGTTTAAGCTTTGTGTAGTCTTTGTTAAATAAAATGTTATTGAATTGAAGTTTCGTATTTTAGTTAAAAAAAATACAGAAAGTATAAATGTGTGCACTCGCTGCTCTACTTGAACCAAAATCTTAGAACTAAACATCACCTCAAACTTAACCTGTAATCTGTGATGATGTGCAGTGTGTGTGTGTGTGTGTGTGTGCACTCTACATGCTAAATCCTCTTTTTAGTTCTGTGTAGACCAAAACATTTTTGAATTTTTGAAAATATTTGGACTTTTATTCTGAGTTCTTTACAATTTTGTCTTTTTTACCAGCAAACCATGACACAGGCCAAATCACCTGAGCCGTTACGTTCCAGCGTGATTCAAGGACACTTCAGCTCAGACAGAAGGAACTGAACCATCAACCATGAGATGAATAGAAGATCTGCTCGACCTCCTGAGACAATTCCACACAGTCCACCACTGATGCAAAGCTGCTTTTCGATATTAACGAATACACATAGAAGGATTGACAAACCTATGTCATCATTTATATTTAGAAAAAAATACTGTATATATCATTATAAATCAATCTTTATACATATAAAATAAGGTTCACAAATGCATTTTTGATGCACACACATATCTCAGATATTTGTGGATTTTGTTACATTAATTGATAAAAGGATTTCGGTCATATAGGCAAGTTTCCTCTCCAGATTGCAATATCAGATCACAAAGTTTAACTTCTAACAACTTATTTTGAAATCAAGCGCCAACCTCTGTGGTTAGGAAATGAAGCCTATGCAGAAGTGCCAAAAGCTGCAGTTCCCCTGTCAGGATGACACTGGAAGCTCGGGTTGCTCGAGAAGTCAATTTCCAGAGTCTCCATGTCCAAATGTCCAACTTCACAGCAGAAATAAACATGTTTACAGCCTGGTACAAAAAACAGTATTGGTCTCTGTAGCTAATTTCCCCGTTCATGACAACTGTACTGAGGGTGGATTTATATACTGTACAACTCACCTGTTCAAATTATATTAAGGTTATACAGAATTGACAGTATGGGCACTTTTATTGACAGGTAGTTGCCATTACAGATGGCTTATTTAAAGATCCAGGCCTTATTCAATTACCTGGACTGAAGAAAAAGTCTGAATTTGATGATGATGACACAAGATCTGAAGTTACCGTTTTTACTGCTGTTACTTTCATAGACATATATACATAGATGCCTCATTGAGCAGGTTGGTCTGTTGCTGTGATACGTTAACACGTCTGCCATATTGGATGTGGCAGATCTGCCCGTAAACTAATACAAGAAAAAGGGTTGCGCTCTACTTTGCCACATCCAAAATGGCGGCGACATTGACGTACGATTCAGCACTCAATGCGGCGTCTACGTATATATGCCGATGGTTACTTTGGCGACGCCCCCTGACTACAGTATCCATGATTAACCAATATTGATCCAATTATAAGGCGCACTGTCGGCTATTGAGAAAATCGAAGGCTTTTAGGTGTGTCTTATAGTGCGGAAAATACGGTAATTGTACATGATATCTCTATGAATAATTGATTCGTATTCCTTTAAACACCTTAATGGCTGCTTTAACTCTGACCGGTTCAGACTGGACCGGTTCAGATGATACCTTCCTCAATGCTTCATTCTTACAACATTTCCTCCGTTTCTGTTTTATCACCGTCAAAGGCAAAGACTGAATTTTATTGCTAAACAGAAAAAGATCACCTGCCTGCCTGACAAACAGGATGCGATGCATTCCCACAGGAAGACCGTCCAGCGACCACAGTCGACTGTTTGGTGATGACAGATTTAAATTAAAGCCACACCTGGAACTGAAAAGCTGCTCTCAGCTCATGTTTCACCACCTACTGCCCCACGTGTGACACCACTGCTGTTTCACTTCCTGTCCTGTCTGTCCTGGCGCCTGGCTTCAAGGACGATTCGGACACTAAGGCTCCCAGGAAGCCGTCTGTTTCCTGACCTGACTCTGAAAAAAATTCCAGAGGTTTGAAATTAAACAGGAAGTAGAACACAACAGTGACAAAAGCAAGAGACTGCATTTTGATTAATGAAAATGTAGAACAGTTTATATTGCATTTTATTTTATTTATGAAGGGAAGTGAATCCACAGCAATGGTTTCTATGGAAGCATCTCTGACTTCATGTTACCACTGGCCTGAAAAAACAAACCAAAAAAATAAAGAAGTAAAGTTCAAATTCCAAGAAATGAAGCCTTTAAATACTTCTGAAATAACTAGCGTTGCATTTTATACTGTTTGTGTCAACAGCAGCACCAATTAAAGGGTGTGTAGATGAAGTCAGAAGAATGGTTTATTGTTCAGGGTTCATGAACTAAACAAAGTACTCAAAGTTTGTTTGAGGTAAGACAACTTGCAAAATAACTTTCTTTCACAAGAACTAAAAAAAAATATACAAAAAATCCAGTTTGATCGTGTACTAATATGTGTAGACACTAGAGTGAACTGAATGTGAAAACTGTGGGGGGAAAAACAACTTCATGTACAATGTATTATTTTTTGGCGGTTCAACGTGTTGGGAAAATACAAGAAGGAATCTTTCTGCTCTGAACTTTGTACGCACTTTTTCTTGGCCAGCACAATGACATCCTCGCAAGCCTCTTATAACCACAGCATTTCAGAATTTTTACACTTCAATTTTTTTTTGTAAAGATTAAAAAACAAATTCTAGCTTTTGAATCAGTGATCTTTGAAGGTGATGGTGGGTTGACAAGGTTTCAAGTGTTTATGCTAAGCTAACTGGCTAGGTAAATATTTCCTAGTGATCAAAAATCAATGTGTGAGTAATTCTATCCGTTTGTTTCTTTCTCTCTCCACCGCAGCTAACTCGTGTATATCCAGCGTTTATCTGAAGAAAGAAAAATGCATTTCAAAGACAACATGGTATAGCTTAGCATTAGTCTGCAACTGCACTCTCAGAGATTAAATCAGTTTCAGTATCTCCAATTTTATGGTACATTTACAAACATGATGTAAGCAGTATTTACCAAAACTCTTGTGAAAAAAGAAGAAGAATGCTATAGCAACACATAAACAGGAACATTTTTATTTCTCTCTGACAGTGAAAACAACACATGGCCTTTCAGGACTCTTTCTGCTTATCTAGCCACATTACAGATGACCAGTGTTAAAGTTATTAAATACCCACATACACTGGTTTATATCTGAAAAAAAAGTGGTGTGAAGAGTTTAGTTAGTCTAGGTAGATCAACTTCCTGACTGGGCCTCCTAGCCTGATCCAGAACGCAGCATGTTACCTCGGAGCTCAGTGAGCTCCACTGGCTACCTGCAGCATTCCACATTCAATTCAAATAATCTAATGCTGACTACAAAGTAGTTCTGCACCCACCTGCTTGAATGTCTTATTTGAACAGACACCCACTGAGTTCCTCCAACCAACAATGCCTGGCTCTGCCACCCATACACTCAGGACAATCCAAACTTTCCCTTCTGGTGGAACGTCCTACCAGTTCCTACCAGATTGGAAGCATCCCTCTCTACCTTTAAAAACCTGAAGACCTCCAGCTCTTCAGAGAGGACCTCCTCTCCAACACTACCAACAACTGCAACAACTCTCTACTCTCCTCTGCTGCTCTCTCCTGCCCTGTATGCGGCATGTTTAGCTACTCCCCGTCCTCCTTTAGTGATAATGGTAAATGTAGTTTATTTGTAGCTTAGGAGGGTGGGTCAGTGAGTTAGAACACCACCGAACAGTCAGTAGCTGCTAGCTGCCACTCCACGTTTCTAACAGATATTCCCCACTCAGCGACACACCTCGCTGAGAGGCCAACTCTGGTCATTAGCAGCTCCATTTTACGAAATGTGAAGTTAGCAACACCGGGGGCCATAGTTAAATGCATCCCGGGGGCCAGAGTGAGCGACATCGAGTCTAATTTAAAACCGCTGGCTAAAGATAAACGTAGATATAATAAGACTGTTATTCACGTTGGTGGACACCTTTCTGGGGAAAACCTGGTCTGATTAGGAGAGACGGCATCCATCCCACTTTGGACGGAGCAGCTTTCATATCTAGAAATATGGCCAAGTTTATGAGTCGACCAAAACCATGTTGACAACCCAGAGTTGAGACCAGGAAGCAGAGCTGCAGTCCTACACGCTTCTCTGCGCCTCCATTAGAGCAGCTGGCCACCCTGTCCTTTACTATAGAGACTTTGTCTGTCCCCCGTCCACCTACAATATTTAAAGATAAAACAAACAGAAGAGGAGTTTATCATAAAAACTTAAAACAAATTAAATCAACATCTCCAACAGTCCAAAATAGGAGAATTAAATGTGGACTCCTGAATATCAGGTCTTTGTCCTCTAAAGCTGTCTTAGTTAATGAATTAATATCTGATTATGATATTGATTTGTTCTGTCTCACTGAAACCTGGCTGCAGGAGGATGAATATGTTAGCTTAAATGAATCCACTCCTCCGAGTCATTATAATACTTATATTCTTCAAAGTACTGGTCAAGGTGGTGGAGTTGGAGCTATATTGGAGGCCTGTTGCTGCCTTCATAGTCATAATAGATAACTTGTTGTTGATGTTCCAATCTGCGTAAACACACATCTGTGTCTACAGACTAGAATGTGTTGACAATAACACCTCTATAGGTTAAGATATTCTCTTTGACTAATTCTGGGGCGTATGAGTATTTGGGGTGTGATCTTTGGGTTTAAAGTTTATGCACCAGCACGAGTGCAGCAAAATGTGTGACCGACTCAAGCACCAAAGATGTAATTTGGAAGTGTCTCTAATTCTTCTTGGCCAAGCATGAATAAATAATACAGCATAAGACATCAGAGGCTCCCGAACACTTTCTTCCTTCCTGACCTCACCATTGACCTTTGACTTCAGCAATTTCTCCACAACATCCTGTTAGATCTTAGTGCTGCATTTGACATAAAAGAGGTGTTAGGACCACTTCTATTTAGTTTTTATATGCTTCCTTTAGGGAACATTATTAGGAATCACTCCATTAATTTTCATTGTTATGCCGATGACACCCAATTATATTTATCGATCAAGCCTGATGCAACCAATCAGTTATCTAAACTCCAAGCATGGCTTAAGGATATGAAAAGTTGGATGACCTATAATTTTCTGATGTTAAATTCAGATAAAACTAAAGTTCTTGTAATTAGACCCAAACACCTCAGAAACTCTCTTTCTAGAGACTTAGTTACTTTAGATGGGATCACCCTGGCCTCCAGCTGCACTGTAAAGAATCTTGCAGTTGTTTGTGATCAGGATTTGTCCTTTAACGTCCACATAAAACAGGACTGCATTCTTACTTACGTAACATCGCTTAAATCCACGCATATGTTACTTCTAGGCTGGACTATTGTAACTCTTTGTTATCAGGCTGCTCTAATAAGTCTCTTAGGACTCTGCAGTTAATTCAGAGTGCTGCTGCACGTGTCCTCTCAAGCTACCAGTCCACCCTCCATATTTTCAGTCCATGCTGGCCAGAGCTTTGACACGATCAACACTTTTAAGAGTAAACTTTAAAAGTAGACTTTCCTTTTTGATAGAGCTTATAGTTATGGCTGGCTCTGGTCATCCCTTAGTTATGGTGCCATAGGACTAGACTGCCTATGGCCATTACAGTTTTTAGTTAGTTGATGATTTGCTGCCGCTGTGCATCTGTGTCTCTCTATCTCTATCACAGGTTCCACTGCTACTGTAATCGTTTTATCATTCATTGTAATTCATTGTCATGTTATCGTTCATTGTAATACATTGTCATTTTATCATTCATTGTTATTTTAATTGTCATTTTGTCAGTCATTGTAATTGTACAATATGTTTGTGTTGATTTGTCCTGTACACGTGACATCTCCCTCCTCTGTGGCTCTTCCACATAAAAAAATAAATGATTTGATTTGAACTGGACATGATAAATCTATCCCACTCTACAACTGGACCTTGATATGTGAGTAGTAATTATTGCGTCACTAACATTTCTCAAACTACAGTCATAAACTTACCAAAGATGATCTGACACATATCATTAATAACATGGACCAGTTGTATCCTATTATTCTAATTTTTGATGATATAACAGTGCTTCTATTGAATATATCCTTCTAAACATGATGACATGTGGACAAGTAATGGATCAGTCGGATAATGGAATTCTTCTTTAGGGACTTGCTTGTCTTTGGGTTGTATGAGTGTTTGTACAGGTAGGTGTTGGTGGGTTGGTGTGAATCAAAAGTCCTGAGACATTTTTTATTTCCAGCCCATCCCTGCTATCACAATTCAGATGTGGTGACCGCTGTGTGTGTGTATGTGTGTGTGCATTGGGGTGCTGAATCTGTCGAATATGTAGGACAAAAAGCCCATTAAGCCATTAGACAGACACCACCCCGGTTTTTATGGACCACAAAGAGGTTTTGTTAAAGGATAAGACCAGCCTGTTTTCTAGCAGATGGATCGGGTGATGTAGAGGCAGAGTGTGGGGGTGGTGTGGCAGGAAGATGGGGTAGAAGACCAAAGATGTGGATTTTTGATAACACACACATGCATACATACACACACATCAGGCACCAGCAGCCTGTGTGTGGGCGTTACGGTGTGTGCAGGTCAGAGTGGAGGGAGATGAAATGAATTCAGTGTGAAAGCCTTCAGCTCAACACTGTCCTCACATGGTGGAGCAGAGAATGACACGGCGAGCTGGTGCACATCTTCAGCGAGCTTTTAGTAAATGTGTTCCTCTTAAGAGCCAGCAGTCTATTCATATCTATTTCACTCACTCAAAGGATCATTCTTCTCAATCGGCCCATTGTTATCCCAGTTTTTGCCCCCGTGGCTCTCTATTGCGTTCAAAGTTCCTCTCATACTTTCAATACAGTGGCTTAACCCACACTTTTTACCTGGAGTACATCACCATGGTAACCAGGTTAAATTCACTGGACTGGATTGGACCGGAGTGACCAAACGGCACTCATTCACACATGTTCTTTGTTTTATGTAGTGCCCTGTTCATTTGTTCACATAGTGTTTCGTAATGCAGTTTATTTGACTAAAATAGTGTACATATGAATATGGGCTGGTTATATACTGAATGTCCTCTGTTTGAGTACCTCTTTTTTTTAACTTTATTTATTTATTAATAAAGAACACAACACAAACATTCCTTGACAACATCACAAATTATGTATGATAGCGCTAAAGACAGAGAACTAAATGTTTGAGTACCTCTTGAACCTCTAAAAATCTTTTTTTTCCCGTATTTGGGGTGAGTGGGTGTCAATTTGTTGTTTGCCAATCTTGTTCTTTGTTCATAGCTTCACAGGCTAAACGAGCAGAGAGCAGAAAACATAGATGGATGTTAAGTGCTTTTTGAAGTTCACTGAATTGTTTAAATCCCTGGTGTAGTTAAGTTAAGATCCAGGAGCTCTTTCAGTGTGTAACTCTCTTAAAACAGAAGAGGAGACGTGTTTTGAAGTTGTTTTTAGTTGGTAATTCAGCTGGTCTGGTGCAAACGCACCTGTGGGCTGCTGCTAATGAGCGACTGCAAGCCTTGTGAGCTGGCAGGAGAGAGTGAGAGAGAGAAAGAGTGCGGAGTACAAATAAGATTATGATCAGGGTTCCCACACCGTGGTTAACATCAAATTTAAGGACCTTTCAAGGACTTTCCAGGACCAATTTCCTCAAATTCAAGGACCACATGCGGCGGCATTTACCTATTGCTACCGCTAGTTTTAGACTCAAAAACTTCAGTTTAAAGTGCCACAGTTGGTTTTGTTACGTTAAAGTAAAACTGACACAGATTTAGCATAAACCTTGTTGGTTTATTTACCGACACATTTGGAAAAACACATAGGTCGAAACATTATCCCAAAATATTGATGGAATATTTTCACAGTGTAAGCAAAAGGAACAATATTCGAATATGTTACCATAGGTTATAGCACATAATAGGCTACTGTAAAGATGCTACTAAAACATAGAGATAAAAAAAAAAGATTAAAAAATAAATAAATAAAAATAAAATTATTAATATAGAATAAAATATTTTACATAAACTATACATTACATAAGTGCAGGTAGGTCAACATCTTATCACAGAAGACTTGTTCAGTCAATTGAACATATTTATTATCACAGTGTAAACGGAAGCAATAACACACAACATGTGTAGATGAAGTAAACATTGCCTATACAAAAAGGTACAGAACAGTATACCGTAAATGGAATAATAACAAATAATGTAATAAACAGTTACATTCTTTTCCAACATAAACATGTTGGCTTATTTAACTATATTTTACATAAAGGCTTTAGGTCAGCAGGTTATTACAAAGTTTTTGGAACATAAAGTAGGCTATATTCAGTGTAAACACAATGTATAAATGACAATGTAAAATGAAATACCTCTGAAAACACCTGTTTGTTTTCTTAAAAAACAAACAAACACACACACACACACCTTTCCCATGTGGTATGGAACATACCATAGTATGTTTGTGAAAATCAACATTTCCTTTTGTTTTTGGTTGAATTTGCTTTTCAGTTCATTTAGTTTCCCATTAAGCAGTTTTTCCATTTTAGCCATTGTCTTTTTTCTCCTTTGCACCCTTACACTGTTCAACTTGGCGATAAGGGTACATGCTTTCTCTTCTTGTCTTTTTCCCCTTCCATTTACCGTCCTTAGATGGTCTAGTATGCACTAAGTGCAACATAAGACTTCTCCGCCAAGTTCTCAATTTCAACCAGTTTGCTAATCAAGAATCCTTGTCGTACCGAGGCTTAACCATGTGAGATCAGTAGGAGTTGACTGCAAAGCATCCATAGCTTACAATAAGGTTCCTGTTTGCAAAAATGTGTCTAGCCCAGGGGTGGGCAAACTTTTTGACTTGTGGGCCACATTGGGTTCTAAAATTTGACAGAGGGGCTGGGCCAAGACCTCATAGCACCACCAGAATGAAGAATGAAGTAAACCCAAAGATGGTATATTGCACCAAGAGGTCACACTTCACTGTCGAAGCCTCTTTGTCTTTATGTAACAACCAGGAGCTTCGTGACTGATTCAAACTAAAGCAGAGATATTAGCAGAGACATTAGCAGCGTTTCTCTTGCTGGAATAGAACTTTTGACACGAAACAGCAAAGATAAGACATACTGCATCATTTTGTGGGTTTTGTTGCTACTCTTTGGGGGCTAGCTCGCCGAGTTTTCATCGCACAGTGATGAGACACAAGATAAGTTCGGCGGGCCGTATTGAAAAGCCTAACGGGCCGTAGTTTGCCCATGTCTGGTCTAGCCTGTCTCTGTATGGGTTGAAATTTGTGAGCTCTGTTGTATTGACTAAAACAGAGCTCTGAGGCCGGGCAACTTTGTCTATGTATTGACTGTACAGGTGGATTGGGTCATCACAGTTATCTTCATGAACACGGTGGGCATGTACAAGGTTAGTCAATCCCTTCCTAAATTTTGACCTGCCAACACTTGCATTTTCGCCTGCCATATTTCTAGGGCCCAGGAATGAGAGGTTAGACATAAAGGAATATTTCAGGGGGGAATTCTGACCAAGCTTCTGAGTAGTTAAAAGAAAGCACTTTTTACAGGCATTTTTGAAGCGTAGTGAGGTTTTCTGGCTGATTGCTTTTGTTGTACAGTGGATACCTCCCTCACAATCCTTCCAGCACCAAAGCCGATGTCCACCTGTGGTCGACTGCCTGAAGGCGGTCACAGTAGTGGAGGCATTGATGGTTGGAGGAGGTAGAGAGCATGGTGTGAGGGTCGCCTTCTCCACATAGCTGACTATATAGAAGGAGCTGTACAATAACAAAGCAGACACAATATAGACAAAGAAACTGTTATTTGAAAACTAAAAATAATCACACCTGAGATGGAATGCCATTTTGAAAAGCACCATGTTCAAGCACATTACAGTAAAATTACAGCTGACAATCATAACCTCCAGATATTTACATTACGTGACGATTGACTGAAAACTTCACTCTGACTCAACGTGACTGCCAATTCACCAATTTACCCACGAGAAGGCTACACGCACGTAAAGCGGCTACGCATACATTAACTACATTGACTACGTACAGTAAACACAAGCAGTGATTCTCTGGCAGTGCTGAAAAAACAAACGATTAGCAAATTAAAAATCAGTGCAAGCCCTGCGGAATCAAGGTACATTTAAACAAACTAGTTGTTGTGGTGAAATTAATGACACCTTGACAGCAGTCATCATCCATGTGAAACATCAACACCAAAAAAATATTCAAAGGCTTTCAAGGATTGTATCTTTTTATGCCCGTTTTCAAAAAACTTTCCAGGGCCTCAAACTTATTTTTTCTAGCTTCAACTTTCAAGGATTTCAAGACTCCAAGCTGCACGACAGAAAGAGCTTCTTTTGCACATGGACAGAGCCTGAGGACAGGTTTACTTCATCAAACAGCTCACCACTGGACACAGGGTTTGAAGACTGTTACTAACAACTTTCCTGAGTACACAAGGAGCAGTGAGTACAGGCAATATGTTCCTTGAGGGGGACAAATTAGCTCCAAAAAGCACACTGTTATGGTATCATAAAGTGAATTATGAATCCTAGGCCTCTCTGCACTCTAGTCAGTCATATACCCTTAATATTGGTTACTGTAGACACCTCCTCATTTGTACATTTTTAGTATATCCTCACCAATTCACCTCCCATGCAAAGGAATTATTGTAGGCAAAGAGGTATCATGGTAATCCTGTAATCAAATTACAATTTTGTGGGTGGGCTACATTTATTATTACGCAGATAAAAAAAATTCTTGTCACCCAACCAGCCACTGTGATTAGATAGCTGTATCGACTCGTGTTGAGTGAGGAGAGTTAAATGAATTACTTCAAGTGAGTGGCCTGCAGTGATCTCACTAATCACAAACTGATACTGTTCATAGCTGAAGTTAGCTATATTAGAATAGTCATATCATAAGTTCAAGACAATTCATATCTGGCAGTGGTGAGCATGTCAGGTTGTCCATCCATCCCTACCTGCTCTTCTCTCTTTGAAAATGAATTCATGTCAATCACTCCCCGTCTGAAAAAGTCTGTTACTGTATTCTGTTAAATTAAAAATTCACTCATAACATTGAAAATGAAACTGATGTCAAAGTATGAATGGATTCACTTTGAGAATGAGAGCAAGCAGAAGGCACTCTTCTTCTATCATGTTTGACTTGATGCTGGCTCGTGTTCCATGTCTGAAAAGTCTTATTCATTTAGAAATTTAGATCAATCTGTAGAGATCAATAAAGCCAATGTCATTTATTGGTTGATAACAGTAAACCTTAAACTTAGAAATGAGATTAGTGAGCATCTGCATCCTAAAGCATTAGGTAATCACACCTTCTCACCACTCAGTCAAAGCTGTTTAACCGCTAGCTGAGCTTTTTAACAGTTGAGCAGCTGATCGTACTTGTTATGGGAGTTCACCCAGTCTCTGAAAATCAGCATGCTAATGTGCTCACACAGCGATTCTAACACGTTTACACTGTTAGCATGCCAACATTCACTAGCATGCACCGAATGCAAAAAACCTCTGAGGACAATGAGTTGATTAGCTTAGCAGGTATCCGCAGAGGAACATTAATGTGAATTCATCCAGTAATCGTTGACGTGTCTGGACCGAATTGGTGGACCAGTCAATTAACTGTTGCACCACAGAGCTGATGCAAGCAGGCAACACGAGTGTGACTGAAAGCAAAACATGGAGTTGGGGGTGCCTCCCCTCATGATAAATCAACTGCAATGACATAAGACTGAACAATGAAATGCATTTAATAATGCAACATTAGAACGTGTTACTCTGACCTTACACTTACTTTTGTTGGTTTGTATACTGAAGTATTGTGACAAAAATAATTTCCCCCAGGGATTATTAAAGTATTTCTGATTCTGATCACATATCCATTTTATTGTACGGCTGAGTCACCAAGGTCTCTCACTGAACAATGTGATGTAAATGTGTAATAAATAAACTAAAGAGGACAAAACTAATTTAAATAAGTAATCAATCCAAAATTACAAAATTACTCAAATAACCTAACACTCATCCACACACACACACACAGAGGCCAGGCCCTGGTTAAAACACCCAGGCGTGAGTCTGACAGAGCTGCTCTGAGGCATGGCGTTGGCCGCAGACGCCAGGCAGCAGAGACCGCCAGAAGAGGCCAATCAGAGCGGAGTAAGAGCAGCACGTGAGCAGCTTCCCTGTCGGGCCAACAAACTATGACCCAGAAGTGACGCACCGGTGACGACAGAGACACAAGAGGAATAGCCAGTGGAGGGCGGTGGCTTTTATACTGGCCAACCTCATAACGACCACCTGTGGCGCTAAATACACAACAGCAGAACCGAATGACAGATAGCACATGTATGCTGCTACACATGTTTCTGAATCAATCATAACCAATGTGCTTCAAGAATCCTGTCCATCACTCGCCTAACTTACATACCCTACTTACTCATGGTAGAGGACACATACACCAAAAAAAACCTACCAAATCTGACAAAGTCTGGTGGACAAAACACTCTTGACACACTTCTGAAACACTCCTGGTGGGACATTACAGTTTTTTCTGATGGCTTAAACACTTACATGGATTCTTATAGCACAATTTCTAAAACTATTAATATTTATCACAAAACCCCTCACCGAGTTTGCAAAACTGAAAGCACAAACATTGCTTTGCACTTAGTTTGCAATTTCGTAACACACACTTTGTATATGTGTAAATACAATTCACTGCACAGGACTCCTTTTGCAAAACTGTAAACACAGCTCCACTGCTTTACACTCAATTTCCAGATGATCTACACACTCCTATCAAAACTATACATATGTATGGCTGTTTTTTACACAATTCTGCCAACTGTCAGGCCACACTTTCACATGTGAAAACTATTATTTATAATTACTTCACTTTGCAATCAGCCTGAGCACTATAAATAAGCCACAGGTAAGCTTTTTGTGTGGAGAACAATGGAAGGAGACAGAAAAGTAAGAGGAGTGAGAGTAAGAGGAGGGCGAGGAAGAGGACATTGCATGTGATGTGGACGAGATTTTGTGGCCAGACCCAGTAAGAGACAAGACTGATTTTTTTCCCTCAATGATTGTCATTTTATGTTTGTTTTTTTGTGCCTTGACCTGAAAAACGCACTTTATGTTTACATATTTGGATGTGTGTAAATAAATATCCATTCACTTTGACCCCTGTGTGTTACTGTAAAAGGTACTGAAAACCGATATGCCCTGCACACAGGATAAGCAAAAGCCAAATGAGTTTTTCATTGTTACTGTCAGTGTGCAGTGGCTGTTTTGTGTGCTTACTGATATTATGGGTTGTGTGCACCGTCGGATACAAAAATAACTATTTTAAAAAGAGTGCGAACAGTTTAGCAAAAAGTGCTTATGCAACAGTACAAAAACATGCTTTTGCAAGTGATCTACTGTGTTTTGCTATTTGGGTGAAAGGTTTTGCGATTTGTGTGTAGAGTTTTGCGAAAAAAGCCAAAAATTTCAAAAATTGCGTCTTCGCTATCAGAAAAAATTGTTAGCCATGTGGAGAATGTCAGAGTCGTGCTCACTGAAGGGTTAAGTCTTCTGTCAAATCACCTCCTGTCTCACTGTCTTTAATTACATCTTTACTGGTGATTTCAATTACAGTTTTTTCTGATAGCTAAGATGCAATTTTTGAAACTTTTGGCTTCCTTTTTTTTTTTGCAAAACTCTACACCACAAATCGCAAAACCTTTCACCCCAAATAGCAAAACCCAGTAGATTACTTGCAAAGCATGTTTTCTTGTACTGTTTTGCATAAGAACTTTTTGCTAAACTGTCACACTCTTAAAAATAGTTATTTTTGTAATGCCGACAGTGCACACAACTCATAATATCAGTAGCACACCAAACGAGCCACTGCACACTGACAGTAACAATGAAAAACTCATTTGGCTTTTGCTTATTATATGTGTGCAGGGCATATCGGTTTTCAGTACCTTTTACAGGCAAGTCAAGGCACAAAAAAAAACAAAAACATAAAATGACAATCATTGAGGGAAAAAAATCAGTCTTGTCTTCTTACTGGGTCTGGCCACAAAATCTCGTCCACATCACATGCAATGTCTTCCATTGCTAGGCACCGGGGAAAATATCTCTTGGAGTGTCGTATCCAGGCCTGACATGACACCTGGTCAATGTCTCCGCATGCCTCCTCCATTGCCTGTAGAAGGGCTATGCGCTGATGGGGGTGACGGTCATAAACCTTCCAGCGCCAAGCAGAGAAAAACTCTTCAATGGGATTTAGGAATGGAGAGTAAGGGGGGAGGTAGACCACAATGAATTCCGTGTGATCGGTAAACCAGTTGCGGACCAGAACAGCGCGGTGGAAACTAACATTGTCCCATATGATGACATATCTGGTCGGCTCTGGTCTCTAAACGAGAGTGAATATGTCATGCAGGGTGTCCAGGAATGTAAGAATGTGTGCAGTGTTGTATGGGCCCAGAGATGCATTATGGTGAACAACACCGTTTTGACTGATGGCTGCACACATGGTAATGTTTCCACCGCGCTGTCCTGGGACATTGATTATGGCACGGTGTCCAATAATGTTCCTTCCCCGTCTTCTGGTTTTGCTGAGGTTAAAGCCTGCCTCATCCACAAAGCCCAGCTCATGACCCATGGCATCTGCCTCTAGGGCCATCACTCTCTGGAAAAGACAAAACAAATGCAGCACAGCAGGCCTATGCACAGCACACAGTATGCACTTCCAGATTGAGTACCGATGATACAGTAAGCTTACCTGCACAAATTCATATCGCAGTTGTTTCACACGTTCACTGTTTCTTTGAAATGGGACCCTATAGACCTGCTTCATCCTTATTCGGTTTCGTGCCAGTATGCGAGATAATGCAGAGATGCTCACATTATTTATGTGTTCGAATGTTGTGTCATCCTCTATTATGTGCTGCAGTATTTCTCGTAGCCTTATGGAGTTGTTTGCCAGCACCATATTCACTATGTGGGTCTCTTTTCATTTCGAAATGTTCTTATGATGCCTGCTACAGTGTAGCGGCTCAGGTTGGGTTGAACCCGTTGGCCAGCTTCCCTTAGGCTCATGCCATGGTTGATTACATGGTCCACTATTGTAGCTTTGATGACATTAGTGATTCTATTTCTTACTCGTACTCCTTCCCGTTCCTCTTCCCTTCCTCGTTCTCCTTGTGCTTCTGCACCTCCTCGTCCTCTTCCTCTAAGTGCACCTCGTTGTTCTCGTCCTCTAAGTGCTCCTCCTTGTCTTCGCTGTCCTCCTCTTGCTTCTGCACCTCCTCCTCCTCTTCCTCCGAATTCATTTCCTTGTCCACGTCCTCGTCCTCCTGCTTCTTCACCTCCAAGTCCTCTTCCTCGCCCTCCTCTTACTCTCACTCCTCTTACTCTTCTGTCTCCTTCCATTGTTCTCCACACAAAAAGCTTACCTGTGGCTTATTTATAGTGCTCAGGCTGATTGCAAAGTGAAGTAATTATAAATAATAGTTTTCACATGTGAAAGTGTGGCCTGACAGTTGGCAGAATTGTGTAGCCATAAATATGTATAGTTTTGATAGGAGTGTGTAGATCATCTGGAAATTGAGTGTAAAGCAGTGGAGCTGTGTATACAGTTTTGCAAAAGGAGTCCTGTGCAGTGAATTGTATTTACACATATACAAAGTGTGTGTTACGAAATTGCAAACTAAGTGCAAAGCAATGTTTGTGCTTTCAGTTTTGCAAACTCGGTGAGGGGTTTTGTGATAAATATTAATAGTTTTAGAAATTGTGCTATAAGAATCAATGTAAGTGTTTAAGCCATCAGAAAAAACTGTAATGTTTAAATATTTAAAAATTATTTTTTTGGTCGGTGTTTGCATTCTCGGTTCGATATAACATTTCATTCTTGCCCCTTAATTTGTATGGCAATCAAATGGCACTATGCTTTTCTCTTTCACTGTTTTTGCTTTATTTATCTCTTTGTCTCTCACACACACAGACACACACACTGTGGGCGGTGCAGTGCCCTTCTTCGGCTGCTGTAGAACTTCCAGTGCTGTTCAGCAGCTTGTGGAGATCAAAGCGAAAGAGGAGGAGGCAGGAGCCAGGGGTGGGGGGTAGATAAGATGAAGAGTGATAGAGGGAACAAAGGTTAAGAAGGATGAAGGTAAGTGGATGGGATAAGAGGAGGATGAGAGCTGGGGTGGAGAGAGAAGAAAACCATAAGAATAAAAGGAAAGAGCGATCTACAGCTTGTTAACTCAATCCGCAAGACTCCTCACATGAACCCCCCACTACACCTCGACTAAACCACTGCATGTCATAAATCTTTATTTGATAGTTTATTTTGACAGTATTTCATCATCAGTTGTGTAAAAAAAAAAAGAAGAAGATTTTTGTAAGATCCAGCTGAAAAGGATGCAGAACATATGAACTCCTGTAGAGCCAAAACCGGGCCAAATATTTTGATTATCGAAAACAAAACAAAAAAAAAACAAACAAAAAAAGTACCGTAAAAGTAAAAGTACCATCTTCTGGTTTTAAAGCTATACTTGTAGGGCAGAGAGTATATCCAGAAGATCGACACCTCCCATGAATCTGTTGTATCCACACATAATGCGCAAATATAGATATTCGAATGGCAGCGCCGGTCCTGGCCACATTTGCGCTACCTTGATGAGCGGTATAGAAAATTGGCGAGGTTTTTTTCTTTTTCGGGCGCTCATGCGCCCCTCACGGAGACTGCGACCTGGGCGGCCGCCCACATTGCCCATAGCTAAGACCGGCCCTGTCAAATGGTTTCAACCTATGTGTGTTTTTTTAGAGCGAATATTCGAACATCATTTGGGAGCAGTTTTGACAGCCCTACTCCGTACACACCACAGGATGCACTAGACTTCCTGAAGGTGAAGCTCCCTAAAATACTTCTTTTGAATGCGTTGTTGATTCAAGCTTCATTAATGTTAATCATAATATATTAAACACCCTTTCACTGCAGAATACAAAACAGCCCTGGATATAGACTGATAAATGATTAATGAATAAATATGGCTTTGTTGATGGATTGGCCACTGAAAAATATTTGTGCATATTTGTCTGTTTATATTTGATATAATTGCCTTTTTAGACTTGTAAATGAATTGTCTATGTGCTCTTGTTTGTACACTCACTTGACTTGAACTGAATTAAAATTTGTTTCCATTAATATTTTATTTTCTAAGTTTCTGTAAAAGGGCTACAGATAATAATAATAATAATAATAATAATAATAATAATAATAATAACAACAACAGCTTACTGTATTAAAATTGAAATTAATGAAAGTAAAAGAAAGCATCATGCAACAACTGCAACAATCTTCAGGAGTCTCACTTACCTTCATTTACATACAGAAATAGAACAACATCATAGGTTGGAGAAGCATACCGAATGCAATTGCTTTTATTAGTTTTAGTTTTTAGTTTTACATAAAATAAAAATATATGTTGAATATGAACATTTGTTGTATTTGTTTAATTTGCTTATACAGTACTTTCAATATGATTTTTCCTTATGTTAAAAACAAAAAGAATACATTATAGTGCCATTAAGTTTCCACAAAATAATAATAATTAGCCAAAATAAAGTCTATAATAGGTTTTTTATAGGAGACAGGGTTCATGTAAGCTCTCTCCAAATTTAATCTTAACTCTGCTCGTGTCAGAGTTGTGGTTTGAAATTGGAACTTCAATTAGGAATCTGTCGAGCCGTTTTCTATTACACAAATGTCAACAGTGTATATTCTGAAGCTTTGTCAGTTTAAAGCTACGGAATTAATAACTGCTTAAAGTTGACCCGGAAATTACACTGTTTGCTTTGAGGTTTCCTGCTTAATTGAAAATCTGGACAGAATAAAAGAAGTCAGAATCCACAACAAGACTGACATCATTCCAGTTAGGATGAGCAAAAGATGACTGACAGGTCTCTTTTTAACCCAGCTGTTAACTCTGTATCTGATTAAATGAACTCGGATATATCTAAAAAAACAAAAAACAAACGGTACACAGCTGAGATTTACTGTGCAGGGGACTTTTCAGTCTGTGAAGTGATGTTTCGTACTGGAAAATGCTAAATGCCTCTCTGCTGTTTTCATTACAGTCAGAGCATCCCACTGTTCATCAATATAATGCACTATAACTCTGAGGATGTCCAGTAGTCTCCAATGAGGGAAAAAAGTTGGTGCACATTGTCGTTGATTTTGTTGCATGGATAATACAGTTTTTTTTAAAATTTGCTTAAACACAATTTCACAAACTAGGCTGTTTTTATCAAAACACTAACACAATTCACCAAACCACACACCCAAACTGTAAAACACCTCATATATCGCACAAAATGAAACACTGCAACCAAAATCAAACTTTTGCACCAGATGGCACACACTTCATTCATATTACTGATGTCTGTCTAACCAACTACACACTGTTGTGCATAATGAAGCGCACTCTCGTCTTTAGTATGCTTTGCCATAATACTAACATAGTTCAAACTGTGGAGAATTCTTCAAATTCATTCGTTCACATGCACAAAAATATTTGCAGATACACACATGTGCATACATTTTACCAAACAAGTCAGTGCAACATATGCACAGCCGATAGATTTACATTGGAGTGAACTAAAATATGCTCACAAAACAGTGAGCTGAAAAATACAATTACAGAAAATGTCAGAAAAAATGAAAAATAAAAAAATAAAGAGGAAAGCAAAATAATTTGACAACACTGCTCTACCCTGAACTCTCACTCTTCGTCCCCCTCTCATTCTCACCCTCCCTCTTCCTCTTTCTCTCTCAACAATGTCTTCCAAAGATGCTCACCTATGGTCTTTTATTGCCTACTTCCTGATTGAAGTGTAAACACTTACATAACACCATGTTTGGCCAGGTGGCACATGTAGTGGCCAATGAGCTCATGTAGTGTCCTTTTTATTTTATCACGTGTTTAGAAATTGCAAACATGTGACTTTATGTCAGATTGTTGTGTCTTATACAGAGAACAACGTTCAGTACACTTAAAAAGAGCCACTTCCAATTGCAAAATGTGTGTAAAGCAGAAAATGTGTTTAAAGTTTTGGAGATTTGAGATGAGGTTTGGCTCCCTGTGTGTCAGTTTAAATATTTGTGCTATCCATGTCATTTCATGGATGTGTTAGCAACTGGACAAAACTGTATTATTCAGATGAATTGGATCAGAGCAGATTCTGGGTTACTATTATAGTCAGTGTTCCTTTCTATTAAAAATCTTTCACCGCGATGGCCCACCTCATCAGTCTCAGGTTGGAGTTCTGCATTTTGTTTAGAAACACTAAGGAACTCAGGTCAGTGTAGACTGCCACCATGTTAACTGAAGTGCCACTGGTTTGAACTGAAGAGAAGACCTATCAGACTACATACAGTATATGTTGATAATTGTTGTTGGTTTTTCATTTTTGTATGTTATGGAAAGAGCAAAAGCCTATCTTTTTGATAAATGACAACGACCATGACCTCCCAGGTGATTCTGTAAAAAAACAGATTATTAATTTTTTTAGTTATCCAAATTCTTAAAGTCATTTACAAATGTAAATATTTCTAAAACCAAATAGCACTGTTTAGTCAGTACTGTAAAAGAAAAACAAAATACCCTGTTTGATGCCCTACCATGGAGAATGAGTGTGGGAGTTGTTGTGTTTGTATTTATGCATGAAAGCAGACACCGGAGACTTCAGGTTTACTCGCCATAACTTATTTTACTCTTCTCTCTCTTAACAGCTAGAACACACCTCCAGCGCCACCTCTGGACCATATATGTTAATGCACTGAACATCTCTACATCCCCCCCTTTTAGCTTGTAAACCTCTTTTCTTTACTTTTAAGATTAAAATGTTGCAAAATGAAATGATTCCAAAATGATACAGTAGTACCTTCTATCTTAATCACAAGGTTCTTATAACTGGGGATTATATTCATAACATCCGTATCCAACATAACACTCGGTCATTATTATTATTATTAATTCTCTCTTTTTTTTTCTCAGAACAATGAACAACAAACTCCATACATTCATGCACTTTTTTTCCTCTGGGAACACTCTGGTAAACTAGAATGTTCACAAGTCCAATCTATCTGGTGGGCGGGAAACTCTTCCTGACCTGGTCACTGTTTCAGCTGACTCTGGTTGACTTTGGAGAGTCTCTGTCGCATCAGGACAGGGCAGATTTCTCTCAGGGAGCACTGTTAGGTGAGCCCTGTTTCTTCTTAGGCTCCCTTGGTCTGTTTCCACAGTGTAAGACCTTGGTGTTGAAGCAGGTCCCTGAACAGTAGCTGTGGTCTGCGCTGTTCTAATCCACACTCTCTGACCTGGGACCAGTACTGGTAAGTTTTGTGTCCTGTGTCTCAGGTTAAATGACTTTCTCTGCTTTGCTTTTAGTTCCTTGTCTTTTTCCCTGAAAGCTCTGAGGTTTGGCCAGGCTGGTTTCAACGCTTGTAGAGTTGTAGGAACTGTTGATCTTATCCTCCCCCCCATCAGCAGCTGCGCTGGACTCAGCCCGTGAGCCAGTGGTGTAGCTCTGTAAGCCAAAAGAGCTTTCTGAGGGTCTGGACTTTTGTTGAGCAGTTGTTTAACTTTGCGGACTGCTCTCTCTGCCTCGCCATTGCTCTGTGGATAGCGAGGGCTGCTGGTTGTGTGATTGAAACCATAGTCCTGTGCAAAGACGGCAAAGTCTGCGGAAGCAAACTGCGGCCGTCAGTCACCAAGATTTCAGGCACTCCGAATCTTGCAAAAATTACCTTCAGCCGCTCCACAGTTGTAGCTGTTGTCAGGGTCGGGAGGTTTGCCACTTCAATGTATCGCGAGTAGTAGTCCACCACCACGATATAATGTCCATTTTTCCACTGAAAGATATCAGCGGCCACTTTTTGCCATGGTAGTGCTGGTAGAGGTGTGGTCATTAAAGGCTCTGTCTTTGTCTGTGCATGCTGGCAACAGATTTCGCACCTTTCCACCATCTCTTTAATCTGTCTTGTTATCCCTGGCCACCATAGGGATCCTTGTGCTCTTGCCACACACTTAGTCACTCCCTGATGGCCTTCATGCAACCTTTCCAACATCTCCTGCTGCATGCTTCCAGGGATCAGAATCCTCTCACCTTTGAGAAGCATGCCCTCTGCCATGTGAATGTCGTTCCTCTCTGGCCAGAATGGCTGAAGATGCTCAGGGATGTTTCTCCTGTGAGGCGGCCAGCCTTTTTCCGTTAATGTTTTCAGCTGCTTGCAAATGCTGTCTGTGCTCTGAGCCTCCTCAATGTGGGCTAGTTTACCTTCAGTGGCAGGTAAATGTTGTAGAATATGGTCAATGTAAGCATAGCATTCTTTCTGCAAGCTGCTATTGGCCTCTCTATCCTCCATTCCCAGGGGTGCTCTTGAGAGAGTGTCATCAGTGACAAGTTGTTTTCCCGGGACATGTATGATTTTGTAGTTGAACCTCAACAGTCTTAGCCTAAACCTAAGAATTCTTGGAGGTAGATCATCCAAGGACCGAGAGCCAAGCAGTGAGATTAAGGGTTTGTGATCAGTTCTCACTGTGAATTCTAAGCCTAGCAGATATGAACTGAGTCGTTCACAGGCCCATGCTGCTGCTAGTGCTTCTTTTTCGATTTGCGCATACTGGACCTCTGTGGGTGTCAGGCTCCGTGATATGTACACGACAGGTCTCCACCTATCATCTGCTTGACGCTGTAGGAGGACTGCCCCAAGTCCGTATGAAGACGCATCTGCAGATACCATTGTTTCTTTCTTTGGGCTGTATTGTGCAAGGACTGGAGGAGAACTCAGCTCTTTTTTGATTTTTTCAAAGGCAGTTTTTTGTTGTGCGTCCCATGTCCATGTGCTGTCAATTTTTAACAGGTCACGTAGGGGTTTTGTGAGAGCTGGTAGGCTAGGTGAAAACTTGCCAACATAGTTCACCATCCCCATGAACCTGCGAACTTCTTCCACGTTGCGAGGTTCTGGCATGTTTTCGATGGCACTGATTTTGTCTGGATCAGCCTCGATTCCAGTTGCACTTATGTTGTGTCCAAGGAACTTGACTTTCTCCATAGAAAATTCACACTTTTCATTGAGGGTGAGGCCTGCTTTTTCACACTTTTTAAGCACATCCTGCAGTCTCTCATCATGTTCTTTTTTGTCTTTTCCATAGACTAAGATGTCATCCGCGTGGCACAGGGCGCCATTTGCCCCTGCGATGATTTGGGAGATTCTCAACTGAAAATGTTCAGGCGCCGAAGAAATGCCGAAGGGGAGTCTCTGAAAGCAATATCTTCCAAAGGGGGTAATAAAAGTTGTTAAAGGCTGTGATTCTTCGTGTAGAGGAACCTGCCAGAAACCAGATGTTGCATCCAGTTTAGAGAAGACTTTTGCCCCCTCCAGCTGCGCCAGCGTCTCATCCACTGCGGGCACGTATGTGTCGCTCCCTGCACACACTGTCATTAAGTCGGGTGAGGTCCACACAAATGCGGGGTTTCTTGTTTGGCTTGGGGACCACCACCATTCCTGCACACCATTCAGTTGGCTGCTCAATTTTTCTTATCACCCCCAATGCTTCCATCCGTCTAGCTCCTCCTTAACTTGTTCTTTCATAGGTAATGGCACTCTGCGTGGAGCCGAGAGAGCATAAGGAACTGCTCCTTCTTTCAGTTTTATCTTGTAGCTTCCTTGTAGCTTTCCTAGTCCTGAAAACACTTTGGGAAACATAGCTCTGTAGTGATGGCTCATATCTTGTTTCTCCTCTTGCACTGAAGCTACTTGTTGGATCAGGTTCAGCTTTATTAAAGCAGGGAGTCCCATTAGTGGCATCACCAGATTTGTCACCACATATACATCCTGCCTTGTTTCTCTTCTTTCAGTTTTAATGTGTGCTTTTATGATGCCTAGAACCTTCAATGGACAGTTATCTGGACCTTTAATCTTTTTAGGTGGTTTCATTAGGCTGCCATCACGTGCTCTCGAGTACATGGAAGATGGAATAGCTGTAACTGAGGCTCCTGAGTCTAGTTTAAACGTTACCTTCTTTCCATTGAGGCAGATTTCTTTGACCCATTCCTCATCAGTTCCTTCTGTTTTAACTGTCCCCATGAAAGCTATGTCCTCTTCTGTGTCGCTGTCCATTATAGCTTCCACTCTTTGAGATGACCTGCACACCGCAGCGAAATGTCCCTTTTTTTTGCATTTACGGCACTCAGCTTCCTTGGCTGGGCACTGTTTCCAGGGATGTTGAGGTGTTTTGCCGCACCTTTTACATTTCTCATCATAATATGTCTTGTTTGCAGTGCTTGGTTTGGACGTAGACTGCTCTGGCCTGCGTGGGGGACCTTGTCTATATTGTGTTCTCTTTCTGTGTGTGTTTATGGCATCCACATTAGCACCTTTAATTTCTGTGTGTGTCCCTCGTAGCAGTTGTTGTTGTTTCTTTATCTCTTCCTGCTGCCTGACCTGGGTTATTGTTTTTGCCAGTGTCAGGTCTGGGTCTAACTGAAGTCTCTCTGACAGCCTGGAGTCTCTTATCCCGACCACTATGCGGTCTCTTATCATTTCGTCTTTTATTGCACCAAATTTGCAGTGCTCTGCCAGTTTATGCACATCTGTGATAAAGTTCTCTGCAGACTCGCCCTGTTGTTGTCTGCTATTAAACTTGGCACGTTCATAAATGACGTTGTGTTTACCGACAAAATGTTCATCAAAGGCTTTTGTCACCTCTGCATAGGCTGTCTTCTGTTGGTCCGTTAGTGGTAATGTACTGAGAATGTCGTCGCTTTTGTCGCCCATCACATACAGGAGGGAGTTGACTTGGTAATCCTGACGCCAGTCTAAACCTCTCGAACCGTCTTATCCATTGCGGCCATGAGCTGGGCTCTTCAAAGCTGAAGTTGCCAGGAGGTGCGATAGAGAATATTTGATCCGTCATGTCTCCCGTCTCTGTCCGGGCTCCGATGCGGGTCCGCTGTTCCACGTGCTCTCTGTCGGCTAGCTTAGCTTGCGCGTCGGTCAGGTAAACAATGACGCTATGCACCGGACTATCTCAGACTCACTTCACTCCGCTAACGCTGCTAGTACCCACTTTATACTCACAGTAGGTTCGCCTCTTTCTGACACCATGTTGTGTTTGTATTTATGCATGAAAGCAGACACCGGAGACTTCAGGTTTACTCGCCATAACTTATTTTACTCTTCTCTCTCTTAACAGCTAGAACACACCTCCAGCGCCACCTCTGGACCATATATGTTAATGCACTGAACATCTCTACAGGAGTAATTAGAAATATATCAGCAACTGACCAAAAGACCAAATTTTAATGTTCTATCACTACTGGATACTTCATGTGAAATTTATTTCACAGCGTGTTTGACTTGGAAATTCATCTGTCTGAGTGAAACTACTCCGAGTCATTCCGCCTTCCGTCGTGTTGGAGAAAAAGTTTGGAGAGAGCTTGTGTGTTCTGGTGCTCGGTTTTGGACTATTTTCTGTTTATTGGCAGAAAGTCAGCTTTGTAGAACAACAGGTGGCTGCATTTCTACAATCCAAAGGGATTGACATGGACTGGAACAATGTGGAGACATGCCACCCTCTGCCCCGAAGAGATGACAGCGACAAACGAGCCGTGATCATGAGATTGGTCAACAGAAAACACAAAACCGCTAAAAAAACTTTAAAACAAGGAATGAAACTGAAAGGAACAAATGTATTTATCAATGAGCATCTGACCAAGCAAAACGCCAATATTGCCATAAAAGCACGCCTCATGAAAAAAACAGAAAAATTCAACACACATGGACATCAAACTGTAAAGTATTCATTAAACTAAATGGGACACCAGAGCAAGCCAAAGTGCTGGTCATCAGGAACATCGAGGAAATGGACAAGCACAATGATTATCACAATCCGGACTAAGGTATGATGAAACTAACACAACACACCACCATGACACAGTCTGAAAGAACTCATTTATCTACAACTGGAGACAACAGGGATATAATTCAAAGGATTGCTGATCATGAAGAACTAAAACTGAGAACATTTCAATACACTGGCCATAATTTACTGGACTTGGATCACGATATAGACCCAGACAATAACTTCTTCTCTAACATCAACGACAACTGCTGCTACAACACAGCTCAACAGTACAATCAGACCATTAAAATGGACAGCTAATTGTCTATAATTTATTTCAATAGCAGAAGTCTGTATGCAAACTTCAATAACATCAAGGAATATTTGTCATTTCAAAAAATCATTTAAAATAATTGCAATATCAGAAACGTAGATCAATGCAGAAAAAGGAATGGATTTTCAACTGGAGGGATATGAACTTAACGGTATAAACAGAAAGAACAAGAGTGGAGGAGGAGTGGTGATATGTATGTGAATAATAACTTACATTTACACAGTACAATTACACAGTAGTAGAAAATATGACAACTGTCATTGACAACTTACTAAAATGTATAACAATTGAAAGAAGAGAAAAAAAACAAAAATGTAATAATCAGCTGTATATACAGAGCTCCGGTATCTAGTATTGAAGCATTCAAGGACTGGATAGGGGAAATGTTTTCAAAAACGAATTAAAAAGTTGTTTTCATCTGTGGTGACTTCAGTATTGATCTGAAGTCACCACAGATGAAAACAACCCTGGCCACAAAATGGCCAATGAATTTATAAACACTATGTACAGCATGAGTTTATATCCAAAAATCACCAGACCTATAGTAGTAGAATCACATCCCATTGTGCCACTTTAATCGATAACATATTTACCAATATTGAAAATAATACAATAAGCGGACTATTAATTAATGACATCAGTGACCACCTGCTAGTGTTTACAGTTTATAACAGCAACTACCAGAGAAATCAGTCAGAGGAAAAACTAGAATACAGACATGTGAGGACAGAGGAAACTGAGTACATTTAAGAATGATTTACTGGCACAAAATTGGGAAAAAGTATATAATGAAAGTGATATTGATAAACCTTTTTAAGAGTATTCACATCATTATAAAAAGGATACTACAGAAAACAAAAATATAAGAATCGACCGTGGTTCACGAAGGGATTACAGAATATTTGCAAAAAGAAAAATACACTATATAGAGAATTCATAAAACAAAGGACTAAAGAGGCAGAAAAGAAATATAAAAACAAAATTATAAGGGTATGTAGGAAAGAATACTACAGTAAAATATTATATTATAACAAAAGCAATATTAAAGGAATATGGGACATATTAAATAATATTATTAAAAAGAGTGCTAAACCTACAGAGGCATATTGCATTCACTTGAAAAAAAACTCATTTTTTTCTGAGTAATTTATTTTTATCCTGTTTTTCTAAATAACTTTTTATCCTGTTTTTCTAAGTAATTTTTTTCTTCCAGTTTTCCTAAATATTTTTTTTACCTATTTTTCTGAGTATTTTTTTTTACCTGTTTTTCCTGAGTATTTTTTTTTCTGTTTTTCGAGGTAATTTGTTTTCTGAATTATTGAGATACTTAGAACGGAAGCAAACATGGCCGGCTTGTTTAGTTTAATTAGGTTTTACTTTGATCTGGGTTTAAGACACTGGGAGATAGTCCTGTCTATTAGTTTGTCGACTTTACGCAGGCACCTGAAGACTTTGCGGTTGTTCAGAAGGAAAGCCCATTCAGATCTCATAGACATAGCAATGTTTCTCCAGGATCAGCTGTGGCATGTTCCATGGATACAAGATGATGCATTTAAAATGCATTCAGGCTGGCTACGTGGTGACTCAAGAGACAATCAGGAGACTGCTGAAAATATTGGATCCGCATGGTGTGCAGCTGAGGCGCCGGGAATCGCCTTCGGCGGCGTATGTACCAGAATCCAGGCCCAAACTTTTTGTGGCATGTGGACTCATATGATAAACTCAAACCGTACGGGATCTGCATCTGGATCTGATGGTGTAATAGATGGGTTTTCACGAATGGTAATATGGCTACATGCCTACTGTACAAACAGTGATCCCGGGGTTATCGCGCAATACTTTATTAATGAGGTGTCATCAAGGAATGGAACTGCTGCCCGAATTCGTTCGGACCTCGGAACCGAGAACTGTTACATTGAACAAATGCAGATGTTCTTGAGGCACGATCATCTGGACAACTTTTCGCACAGATGTTATCTGTATGGATAAAGCAATCACAACCAAAGAATAGATAACTGGTGGGGCTTTTTAAGGAAGCAACAGGCACAGTTTTGGATGAACCTGTTTCAAGTTTTAAAAGACTCAGACTCCTTTTCTGGTGACTTCCTGGACAAAAGCCTCATTCAGTTCACATATTATTTCACATTGAAATAATAGAGGTAAGAACTGCAATACGTTTATGTTGTTTTTTCCCCCCATAGTGCTATATTATGTCAGAATAATACTGTGACACATGCTCAGCTTAGTGGTTGAAGTATTCAGATTTTTTACTTTACAAAAAGCAGTAGTACCATCCTGTGTAGTGGGTTACTTTTACCTTTTTTTTTATTAACTTATATCATATACTGATATTAGTGAAAAAGAGCTCACTTAATGTAGGCTATATTCAATAACTAAAGTAAGCAATAAAGTCAGCAGTATTTATTCAAAGTACTTAAAGTATGAAACATATTAAATGCAATAAAATGGGTTAGGGTTAGTGTTTTGATGTTTTTAATTGCATAATACAGTTTATTATTGCAGATAAGTTGGAGCTGATTTGAACTGCACTACTGGCTAGTTTAATGATCATGTGTAAACTGATTTTCTCTTCTTTAGAGAGAAGTGAGTGAGCAAGGGATGCTAACAGAAGCAGTGGGGGAACACGTCACGCAGAATCAGAATATTTTTATTTTTTATTTTACTCAACATATCAAACTGAATAGTTTCGGTAATATGTGTGTTGGTGAAGTTTGGTTGAAGTGTGTTTTACAGTTTCAAAATACGTTTCTTGAAATGCAGTCTGGTTGCTTTGGAAAGAACAGTGAGGCTGTTTCAAGGGAACAATGCAAAAAGCATCAATTGACCCTAATCTGATTTGGGTCAATTGATGCTTTATGTGTAAGTTAAGTTATGTGTAGACATGAATGCATGCAGATTTGAAATGAAATAGGTTTTTATTCCCGCTACTGTGTTTTAGTAACTTTTATAGAATTGAATGACCAGTGTAGGGTTAGCAATAAAAAGTGGATGAAAAGGGAATTTCTTGGTGTGTATGCATTACATAGATGTATTGATAGGTGATACTGAGCCATGCTTTACCATTTTCTAGCACTGACAAAATCTTGGTATGCTTTCAATCTACAGGGAAGGGATGTTTTTGTCGCTGACCTGCATGTCACCGCAACATGGCTCCCTCCCACCAACTGCGATCCCCTGCTCCATTTCCCAGTAATTAAACAAAATAAATTGTCATTTTGTGAAAAGTTTTTGCTGGTCCTAAATAGCATGTGTCAAAGATACATTTAAGATCTTAAGAAGATTTAATGCAAGGATATTTCAAACACTAAGCTAAATAATGTCTCTTAGCCTTGCAACGCTATTATTTCTAACAAATCACTACTCAATATCATGTACTCCCTCATCATGCATAACTGATTTTAACCTTTTTTTCAAGTGTTCATAAAAGTAGCATTTTTTTATTTTTTTTATTTTTTTATTTACAGAAAGATGCCGTCCAGAAAGATGCCCTCATCATACCCCTGTGGATTCCAGGCCATTTTCTGCTGTGTGTAAGGACATTATACCATTTACAGAACATAATCAAAAGACATATGTTGTGGATGATGATGTCTGTATTTTAACTTTGAAGTCATTTGTGAGTTTGCTGTGGCTTTTTCCTTATTGTACAGACTGTATATTTTCTATAGGTAATGAGGCCACTCCAGAAAGAAATTTTCTTTCTGGATTCCCATTACTTCAGAAGAGCAGAGGGTTTCTCCAGTCAGGCCTACAGGAATCTGTTAAGGTTGCCAGTGTTGTGTGTTCTGGCAGTCACAGTACCCTGACCTGCCAATGTTCAGAAAAATCTCAAAACATAAGTTCTATCAGGAGGCATTGTGACAATAAATGTACCAAGCACTGAAAGATGGTTATAGGATCAGACAAGATTTGCTTATAGAGAGCTGAAATGGACTGAAATAGACAAATTGACAATAGAATAATAGACAATCAAAAGGAAAGGGAGTCAGAAAGAAATCCTCCTTGTTGAACTTTAGGAAATAATAAATACTTACAGATTTGCATGGTCCAGTTCTTGGACATGTTCCCTGTTCTGTGGATTACAGATTTTGATACTGTTCATATTGTGACATACCATCCGTTTGTTTATACTCCCTAACAGAATCATAGCAGTGCATACTTGTGTTTTACATTGCTGTGTTTTTCTGTTACTCAGAGGTGTTGCACAGCGGGTTGCTGTGGGAACCTGAACAGAGAAGACTGTTCTGGATTTGGAGGTATTGCCTGCTATATCACTATCAAATTGATTTGTAAGTGTCTACTATTTGTTGACTGTAACTGTCTGCCATACAGGGTGTTCCTAAGCAGACACATGGCAATGATTGTGGTGTCTTCATGATAATGGTGAGTGAGGGTAACATCATATAAAGTAATGTGGCACATAATTGTTTTGTTTTTTTTCTTGTTCAGGACAGCGCTCCGTTTTCTATCTATCCAGTATGTCATGCCTTTTCAAATATGCCATTTATTGTAATGATCAGCACTACATATTTCAGTGTAAATGTGTGCC